>JAQBSW010005722.1:0-54966 GCA_029291075.1 Eudiplozoon nipponicum | reverse complement strand
AGCATTCAACACTGCAATCCGCACCTGAGCTGTTACCACGTGGAGAAAACAAAAATGCGGAACATTGGGGAAACAAAAGACTACGCTCGGGAAAATAACATTCGTGCACGTAACCGCCAACATTGCGAACCGTTAATTGACTCTCAAGCCAAGAATACAAGAATGACCAGATCTCAGACATCACTTTGCAAGCGTGAAAGACCCTTTAATGCAAACAAGCACACACACACACAAACACAAACGCATACACACTTTACTAATCAGCCCAAACAAGAAATAGAAGTAAAACCGAGTCAGATTTGTTGCCACACACCTGACCCGTTAAGTACATACGTTTGTCAGTATTAACTATGTATTGTATAGTGTAAAGAAAGCAATTCATTCAGTAGATCGGTTTGTATGTCCTAAATGGGTCAAGTGCTTTTGTCAAATTCGCAACTTTGATTAAAAGTAATTCTTTATCACCACCCGCGCAACCAATGTTCGTTTAACTAAATAAATGTTCATTTCAATACCACTTCCCCATGTAGTGTGGTGTCTGTTCAGTAATGACAGATTGTGGATGGTTAGTTGGAACTTTTGGTCTAAATGGATGTCATATGAGCTCCACCTAAAGGAAAAATAGACTAACCAAGTTACATTAGTTAGTATATAACTGAAAATTGTGTGCAGTGTAGTGTGCGGCAGGGTGTCTCAGTGGTTAGAGCACCAGATTCCGAAGCAGACGTGCCCAGGTTCAAGTCCTGTCCGCGGAAAATTCTGGCCAGTACATGATGAGTTCCCAATGAGGACTAAAACCGGTCTAATGGATGAATTGTCTTTTCTACACTATACAATTCTTAGTTTATACTGACATATGTAAATAATTAATGGGTCAGGTGTTTATATCAAGACCGCAACCTTGATTATAATAATTGTTATCACCACCCGCGCAACCAATGTTCGTTTAATTAAATAAATGTTCATTTCAATACCACTTCCCCATGTAATGTGGTGTCTGTTCTGTAATGACAGATTGTGGATGGTTAGTTGGAACTTTGTGTCTAAATGGATGCCAAATGAGCTCCACCTAAAGGAAAAGTAGGCTATCCAAGTTGCATTAGTTAGTATATAACTGAAAATTGTGTGTAGTGTAGTAAGCGGCAGGATGGCTCAGTGGTTGGAGCACCAGATTCCGAAAAAGATGTGCCCAGGTTCGTGTCCTGTTTACGGCAAATTCTGGCCAGCACGTGATAAGTTCCCAATAGGAACGCAACTGGTCTACTGAATGAATTGCCTTTTCAACTCTATAAAAAAATTAGTTCATACTGACAGTTTTATGTACATTATGGGCCAGGTGCGTATATCAAGATCGCAAACTTGATTAAAAGTATTTACTGACACGATTAAACTTTAAGAACTCGGTAATGCATTCATTTGCTCTTTTCTGGCCGATAACTTAATTTGGGCATTATTTGTGCCTATTATTTCTATTTATACGTTTTCGAGTTGCGCAGACCTCTTGCAAATAGTTTTGTTTATATCAATCAGTAACTTTGTTAACGTGCACATTTTTGTTTTTACTTCACGTTTAGTCGACAAAATGTCGAAGCAATGTAAATATTTTGTTATTAAATTTGAGTGTACTCTGCAATGCTAAGGACATAGTTGTTGTGACGCAATCAGAATTTCTTCGAGATCAGCTGATTTGGTGTTTGTGACAGGTTCAACAAAATTGCTGACGCTATGCAACATGAATCTGATTGCAATGCAGTCAATCAAAGTTGTCACTTATCTAAAGTTTACCATCTTTCGAGTAGGCTACGTCGAGCGAATTGAGAAACGATTGACTGTCGGAATTAGTGAACGCAAACTCTGTGCATGTGAAATCGTGGAAGTGATTGCGCAATAGTCGTTACAGCACAACATTAACCCTGACGACAGTGTAACGCTATTAGGATGAATACTCCAAGGCGAGAAAGTCATCATTTTAGCCTATTCTACAATCTCTTTCTGCGTTATATTATAGTGTTCATTTTTTGTTTTCTAAGGGATGTTACACAGACATTTACACTACAATTAATTGTCGTCATGTAATATACATTGTGAAGGAAACCTTATCCAAGATTGTACTAACGCTTTCCTATTTATTTGATCCAGCCTCAACTTCAATTTTTCATGATCGTGGCTATAATATTGGAAATTATTTCTTACCTTGTCGTATTTAACACAATTACCGATTGCGATATCAGATAATCTTGTAGTAGTCAGTTAACTTTATTCTCATTTCGTCGCTTTACTTTTGTGGTATTTATTTAAAATAGAACCTCGGCTTGTTTGTTCGTCTGCATGTTAGTATAAAAGTGAGTTAGAATGATTATTTATTGGGTATTTCTTCACAGTTTTGACTTATTATTCTAGCTGTTGATTAACAATATTTAAACCCTATCGGAATATTTGACATGAAGTATATGCACTGTGGCTTTCAATTTCATTAGTCTTGCAAATAACGTTTGTCTTTAGAGTATCGATTGGAGTTAGGCTGATTAATTGCGGTAGCTTCAAAAGTCATAAACATTTTTTTCAGATTTGGCCTTGTATAGAACCGAGAAATTATTCCTAATGACAATGCTACCGGTGAGTAGTAAATATTCACAAAATTCTAAATTTTTGTGCAGGATCTGTACCCCGTTTTTAATAATTTTGTCGGTAGATGCCGATTTACTCTCTTTTAGGTGCCCCTTTTTCGAACTGCTTTTATACTGAGTGTTGTAGATAAATGGAAACTTGTATGTAGATAATGGAGTTGGCGCCATTAAAAGACTGTTTTTTTCATTAGTTCGCATGTTTTGTTGTGCTGAACACAACTCTCCCATGTTTCGGCAGGAACTGGGCTTTAGTTCTTCGACTTACTATTCTTTTTCAAATCTTAGCTGGAAGATCACCTCCAAAGGGAACACTTGACGTTAATCTCTGGGGGTAGTTTGTTCTCCTCAAAACTGGTCTCGATTTTGTTGCGTTGCGTCAAATTATTTTTGATAAACCAGTCGGGATATCCATTATTTCTGAACGTTTCGCATAGCAGGTTTAGCTCTAGTTCAGTGTTCAAAGATGAACAAATCCTGCGTATTCGTTTGTCAAAATTGATTATGAGGTTCCCTTTGTACGCCCTTGGTACATTACTGGTATAATAGATATACTGCCCAGTCAAGCTTAATTTCTTGTGAACCGACCTTGAGATGTTACCTACTCCATATCTGTTCATGTTTTATATCCTACTAAATTAAAATGTATTTCTTGGTCGACATTGCTTATGTAATGTAGCCGCGCATATTTATCGTCATTCTTTCCAACGACCACGAAAGTATCGTTGGTGTAACGAACTTATGTATGGGCTACGTTGATAAATGGTTTTAATCCAGTTGTTTCTAAATATGTTTGCTAAGACTGGTCCAAGAGGAATAATCATACCTAGGCCGCCAAACTGTCTGTAAAAGACCATTCTGATTAAAAATTGTACGTTAGATGTACATAATAAAATAAGTTTCCTTATGTCGTCCACATCTATCAATGTTTATATATATATATATATATATATATATATATATTATATATATATAGTGATACATATATATATATATATATATAATGAAATTTATACAAAAATTACATATCCTAAGCTTGTTGTGCCAAAATTAAATATTTGAGTTTTACAAACTAATATTTCGTATTACAATGGAATTTCGTTTGGAAGAAATTTGGCTTTAAAATTAAACTATGTGCTTGCATTTCGAATGTGGACATTTGTATAATTTTCCGCGCAATTTAATAGAAATCTTTAAATTTAGGTTATAGAAACTGCAGGAAAACCCAGTAGATCATCATTTCGAAACAAAGAGAAGTGTGTAATTTGGCAGTGTTTGTCTAAACACTGTTCATTTTAACTTTAATATAGTTTAGAGCGAGATGGGACACACTTGATTGAAGTTTCTATTCAAGCCACTCGTGCGCACCTAAATAAATACTTTCTTTTTTGACAATATCAAACTTGATTTAAAGAGTAACTCCCACCACCCGCGCAATCAATTATTGCTTATAGCTGCAAACAGCTAATGTTCATGACTGCATAGAAACTGTGCAGCCGACATTACCAATCAAGCACAATGTATGCAAGACTATTAGAGGTGAGAGCCGCATATCTAATTTGTCTTCCCATATATATGCAATGCGGTGTGATCCTCGATAGTCAGTTTGCCGTCGTACTCTGATGATGATCAACGAAGGTCGAAACGCGTCAGTGCGTGCGACTGGCCATAGTTTTGCTATGTTGTTCGACGACTGGTTAAATACAATGGGATTGGTGTTTATTTCAAGCTCGCAAACTTGATTTTAAAAATTGTTACCACCACACGCGCAATCAATTATTGTTTAAAAAATGGTATAATTTCCGTTATATTTTCGACATTCAATTGCGCGTCTATTTTGGTATTGAATGTGTAATCTCTCTGCTTATATCAAGCCAGAACAACGCATTAATTCCCCAATCTTTTTACTAATTTAAAATAATCATGGACTATTTAATTAACAAATTAGTTGCCTACATAAATGTGGACAGCGTCATATTTCGGAAAAAGAAAACTACTGGAACAATGAAAGTCGCGTTAGTCAAAACTCAGCTCAGGTAATTTCAATTAATCCAATTTCAGTAAAACAATCTTCATTCAATAAATACAGCAATTTATGTATCGAGTTTAAAAAAAGACTATGCTGCATTCGATTAAAAGCTGGTCTACAAACTTGATCAAGAATTAAAATATTTTATCAATCTTAATTTAATTCAATTACGGATTACTTTAAACCACTTCTAAGTTGTATTCAATCACGAATAATATGGAAACAATTAGCTCTGCTATTCGTACCTACATTGTCGTTGACGTAAATGTATATTTTCGCTTAGAATAAGAATAGAGCTATTACCGTCAGCAGTAATGAACACCAAATGGCATAATCGGATTTTAGCAAACAAATTACAAGGCTAAAAATGCTACACCTTAAGGAAAGGTTTAGGCTGAACACAAAGTCAATAACATTGGACTTCAGTTATGTATTAGGTATTGCGCACTTAAAACCAAATTAGATCAAATATGACCACAAGGATAAACCAAAAACCACATGAACTGTAAGAATAATCTCGCGCACATCCGTTTCGTGCTTACTGGTATTACGCCCTCTAAACACTATATATTTGGGTGAGGAATGTGGGAATATAGGACAGTAAAATCTCTTACACAAATGTGTAAGCCTGCAGTAGTGAAGCTAACATCATACAAATTCCTCGAAAATGCGACTTGAAAGCCAACTCACAATACATAATATACATACCGAGTCTGTAAAGGATAGCAACACTATGGCTATTGTGTCAGTCACCGAAAAGGTGCACGGTACCAACACTATGGTTGCCCGGTCGGTACATGATACCATCACGATGAGTATAAATGTATGCCATAGTTCACCAAAATTGAGAATTACAACTAATTCTGAACACCTGTTACTCCAGTAAATCCATACACGCTGGCCTTGATCAACGTCAGCTATCAAATTTCGCCGAAATTATGACATTATTTAATTAAATATATAAAAGTTAGATACTGTAACGTTTTGATACCATAATGTTGGTAACGGATACTGACACAATAGCCATAGTGTTGGTGCACTTTACAGACTCAGTATATATATATTATATAGAGCGAGTTAGCGTTGAAGTCGCATTGTCGAGACTTTATATGGAGTGAGCTTCACTACTGCAGCTTTACAGTCCAGTATTCCCACATTCCTTATCCAGATATAAAGTGACTAAAGGACGTAATACCGGCCCCTGCTGATGAATCGCCAATAAGCACAAGATTATACCTTCCGTTCATGCTGTCTTTGGATTTTCCTTTTCGCCATAATTGAATTAATTGGTTACGAGGTTTGCAACTCCTATTACATAATTACGCATATATATATATATATATATATATATATTTATATATATATAGATTGATATTGATATTAGTTCTCCGCCAAAAGCAGTATCTGACATCGGACTTCCTTTGCAAATGTAAAAGTGGCGCTAACCGTTTATTTACTTGCTTTACAATTCAAGTCAGAAAGAAAATCTTACAGCGTTGCTTCAATTAAATAAAGCCGTTCAATCATTATTATGACTTAATCAGGTCATTACTGTTTAAATTAAATCATTTAAAGATATGCTTGTCAAATTCTTACAAAAGTGCAACATGAAAATGAGAACATTTATTGTAGATTTTACCAGTTGTTATAACAAATTTGTATGTGAAATAACATTAGAACTATTACCGAAATCAAAGCTAACAGATAGGTAGTTTTAAGCATGAGCAGTCTGATTTATTTACACATGTTTGACTTTTCGAAGGGAAAATTGCATGAGGCGAAAATAGCCAGCCTATAACTTGAATTTAACAAAATATTTGCTTTAAATTTACGATCTCACAATTTCCTCTGCTTCACCCTTCTTTCTATCTTTTTCCTTACTCTCTTTCTATATATATATATATATATATATATATATATATATATATATATATATATATATATATATATATATATATATGTATACCATGTTGATGAAACTTTTGAATATTAGGTCAAGTACTTGTTGTTTTTATGTAAAGGCTTCGTAGATGAATAATAATTTTTCTGATTTTGCTTTTTGTAGAATTGTGAAATTGGTCGAATTGACAGGGTGATATATATATATATATATATATATATGTATATATATATTATACTGCTCTCCCCTCCATCATTTTCTCTTTATTTTTCTTCCTATATTTCACTTTCGATCCTCTCTCTAACTATCCATGCAGCAATCTATCTTTCTCTAGTAAAAGATTACGTAAATCTTAATCTACGTTTTGGTATGATGAAGAAAGTAATACATTTAATAAGGTATGGTCTTATTTTAATTAAGGCTACCTATCCATGTTTTGCTCTAATCTTATTTTATATCTTCTTCTTATTCTATCTCTTGTATTCTGTGTGCGTAAATATTTAGTTGCAGACGCGTAATTTTGTAAAATAATCTGAATATAGTTAGTTCCATATGTAATAAATATGTGTATATTTATTTGCATATATATATATATTAATGGTTCCCTTTCTCTCCGTAAGAAGTAAAATAAATTTTATCAGATACAAAAACAGTTTCTTTCTCATATTCTTCTTAGGTATCGAAGAAACATATCTTCATATAAAAATTGGAAGGCCAAAGAAAGTAGAAAAATGCAAACGTGAAGAGAGTGAGAAATAAGAAAACAACCAATCAATTGCGGGCAATTGTTTTGCCTTTCAATTTAGATATAAAATTTTTTTATTTGATCATACTTGAGAAGAATATGAGAAAGAAACGGTTGTTTTATCTGTCAAAAATTGTTTTTCTTTTCGCATACTGAAGGGAAACTATGAAATTTATCAAGGCTCACACCCAAAAGAATATATATATATATATATATATATATATATATATATATATATATATATTATTGATTATTTGGGCATGTCACAGTTTTCACTTTCGAATTTTGATAGAATAAAACCATAATCTGCGTTGGTATACAGACCATAAATTTACATCTTCAAACAATTTAAGTTTTTTTTTGCTTAAGTGCTTTTAATGAAGTAAAATTCAAAACTATTTCAACACAGGCCTGTTTATTCTTAAATTTCTGGTAGAGAGAATCTGGTCTAGTAATTTTAAAACTTTATTGGCGTATTTTATATATCATCAAGATTTTCAGCCAAAGGCGTTTAAATAACTTTTTATTTAACACTCAATCTACGAAATTACCATCAATTCTTTTAATTTTCCCAAAGGTATTGTACTATCAAACGTCATAAAACACATAACTCAAATGATATAAAAGCTTATATTTCTGTCAAATAAACTGGGACAGTCAAGTCAATAAATGTATGTTTTCAACTGCACGACACTGGCATAACACGAAAAGCGAATCTTAGCTGGCTACCTGGGATGATTCATTTGATTCGCTAGAAAAAATAAAGAAAGCACTTTCGGCCTTTTATATATATATATATATATATATATATAAATATATGTGTGTATCTCCAATCCGTCCAGACGTGCTATACTGTCTTCTCTCAGAAATCTGTTGTAGGTCGCATCTCGTTCTGGTAAACGTCGTTCAACACCACGATTTCTACCGTCTCCAGACGACCAGATTTCGCCTTTCCCCGGAACGCTGGGTAGCTGACAAGAATGTAAACTAGCCAGATTGCCACCACAACAATGTATCCAATAATGTTAAGGAACACTTGGACGTTGGGTAAATCGTAATAATCCCTGTTTTAAACGAAACAAAAACAGAGAAAGCAAGAAAAATCAATAATCAATATGAAGAATGACATTCTAAATGTTTACTTGTTTCCGGGAATACATTTTTTTCACTAAAAATATATATTTGCACGTCCGCATTGTAAATCGCGGGCAACATTATTTTAAGAATACAATTAGTATTTCGCCTTGAACGGCCGAGATTCGCAAAAGAATATTTAAACAATGATGTGATCACGACTTAGTTTCTTTTTTCATTTGGTTGTACTTCTTGTCTGGTGCAATCAAGTCAGTGGCATGCGCTTTTTCTAATAAAGATTTCCCCGTAACCGCCAGTTCTTGACATATTTTCCTTATTCTGGAGGATAAATTGCGTATCAAATTTGTTTTTTGTGAAATGAGGACAGTACTGCTGTAGGGCATGCACTTTCCTGTTTTGTTTGCGTCTAGTTTTTTTTCCTTTTCTAGGCTACCAACTTCTTGTCCCAGTAACAATAAGTGCAGGAAAGACAGTTAATTAGACTGAGGTTCTGCGTTAGCAAATACACTGAATAGGATGACCACCTTGCCAAAACAGGTAATCATATCAATTTTTTCGATGTCTTCGTTTATGATTATTGAAATGTACTTCAGGTATGTACGGCCGTATTTCTAACAATCGGATGTTATATTAATGTTTTCAGAAAGAACATGTAGACTTTTATTTGTGGTGCGACACGAGGTTTTTGCTTCCGCTGTCTACCTGATTATTACGGATATTTAGACTTCTTGTTACAGAAGTCTTTTTCAATGGAAAGCACATCACACAAACAATTTGACAATCAGTATGTCAAGTGGAAAATGTTAGTTTAAACTGCCCCATATACATTTATTGTCGTGCAACATGTTTCCTTTAGAAAATGCAGACATCAGCTTGCAGGCTTCGAAATGGACTGTGCATTGCTTTTTAATCAACTTGTACGGAGCATGTATAATTGAAAGTGAATTAAACACCGTAAACGGACTTACTCAACTGAATGTTTAGATGACTTGAATGTGTTAGTAAATTGTGCTTTTCATGTGAACAATAATGGAAATATGTCTTGCTTCGTTAGCCTTATTTCATTTTTGTGTGGCAAATCTTTCAGCCCTCCTATGTGTCTACGTTTAAAACATTAAATTTCTGGTGTCTCATCTTAAAAATGCTTATAAACAACATATATGCCAGACTTAGATTAAAGGCCAAATTTGTCTTCTTGTCAAATTTCTGATTCAACTGTTCGCAATGT
The DNA here is from genome assembly GCA_029291075.1 of Eudiplozoon nipponicum. Taxonomy (NCBI): domain Eukaryota; kingdom Metazoa; phylum Platyhelminthes; class Monogenea; order Mazocraeidea; family Diplozoidae; genus Eudiplozoon; species Eudiplozoon nipponicum. Next base: position 45,345 of record JAQBSW010005722.1, on the reverse strand, counting down.
CGGTTAACTCTCAGTCCATCAATACGAAAGTGACGAGATGTCAGACATCGCTTTGTAATACAACGAGAAAGAGCCCTACACGAAAACAGACACATACGCATACACACTTACTAATCAGCCCAAACCAGAGAAAGAAGTAAAACCGAGTCAGTCTAGTTACCGCTCACATAATCAATTAAAAACCCTGGATGTAGAGAAATGATTGTATAATGATGTTTAGTAATCTCGAAATTGATTTCAATAAACGGATTAAATATGAAGTCAATTAAAATGGTTTCCTCAGAGATAAATAAACTACTTCAAACAATGTTTTTTTCAGAATAAACATTCAATTGTGCTGAATCATTTTGTGTATCATGTGAACCAATCGAAAGTCTAAAAAAATTAAAATGTGTTAAACATGAAGATGGATGCTAGAGGAATGGATCTGTCACACGGACTCGCTAAAACCTTGCATTGCGATTTGATCCTCGCTAGTCAGGTTGCCGTCGTAACCTGATGATGATCGTGGAATGTCGAAACGCGATAAAACGTGTGGCTGACGGTAGTTTTGCTATATTATTCGACGACTGGTTAAATACAATGGGATTGGTGTTTACTTCCTGTTCGCAAACTTGATCTAATTAGTAGAAACTAATGTTTCAATGCCATATGATTATAAGAGGAGAAACAAAAAAAACAAGAGAATATTTATAAATAACGATAAAAATAATAATATCGGCACCAAAATTCTTAATGTGATTTTTGAGAGAGAGAGAGAATACCTAGTTACTATGAGTTTATTTATCTAGATAACACACGGAAATAAGGCAACCTAAGACTCTACATCACATCATTATGGTAAGGTCAGCATTAAAGTCAGGCAGCATCAGGATTACAGCTTCCTTGCAGTTTTCACTGTATCACGTCATACACATTACTACAAATTTAGTTGCTCAAAATGTATTTTGACTCATATTTTTGCAGGTTTTTATACCTTTTTCCACCCATTTCATAAACCCAAAAAATAAGGAAACGTTGTTGATGGGCACGTTGATACAGTAATCTCATTGATGTGGTAACAACATGTCCGTACACAAAATAATCGTGCATTTCTTTTTCCTAACAACAACAACAAGAAAAACTAAAATCTAATAGTAGCACAGAAACAAGGGAATTTTCCATTGTGAATCAAGGCATGAGTCTGAAAATTTCCCCGTACGTGAGTCGGTTTCAAAGAATTAGACGGAGAATTTCAAAATGTCGTATGCCCCTTTTTATAGTTAATAACCGAATTTGTATGCTTATTAGTCATTTTTATGTTAAATATAGAGGTGGTATCAAATTGAGGTTTGTCATTTATCTCAAAACATATACCAATTGAAGTCGAGAAATATTTGGTTAATTGTCTATAAGTTTTACTATAAAAAAATTATGTTAAATCATTATAAATTTATTTTAAATTTTATACAAACATTTACAGAGTTAAACAACAATTGATTGCGCGAGTAGAGGTAACAATGCTTTAAGTCAGGTTTGCGAGCTTGAATTAAGCACCAGTCCCATTGCGGATCGATAATCGCTAGTCAGTTTGCCGTCTTACTCTGATGATGATCGTGGAAGGTCGAAACGCGTCAGTGTGCGATTGGTGGTAGTTTAGCTCTGTTGTTCCACGACTGGTTAAATTCAATGGGATGTGTGTTTACTTCATGCTTGCAAACTTGGTTTAAAGAATTTATAGAGTTATTTAGCCAATTAACCCCGTTGATAAATCTTTGTTATTATAAATTGATAACGTTATGGTTTATCTAGTCCAAATTTATGAATAAGTTAACTGATTGTTAAAAACGAATTGTCTGTATAAAATCATCTAATGATGATGATTATTATTATTATTACTAAAATTGTTATTATGTACATAGTATGCTCATGAACTTATAAATCTGGGCTAAATCTTCCTTTAGACCATTTACAGTGTTAATGAGTCTTCAATGACCAAGACAAGAACCTTGCCATTGTTTTTACGTTATCAAGTTTCTCCTTGTTACAGTGAATGCTTCCTTTGTGAAGCCTGAGTTACGCAGTAAGATTGAGACTATTTTGCATTAGGAGGCTTATGAACGTGAAGTGGATTCGTGTAATTGGCATGAACACCAAATTGTCTATTATTCAACACGTAGATATGCAATTAGATTCATTATTTTAACAGGCTGTTAACTTGAAAGGCCAATTTTAACATGGTCACCGGAACTGCTGTTCATAAAGTAAGGCCGTGCATTTCGGGCACTCTTAAACATTCTAGTTCTCCCACAATGCCATTCTTCTAATAACGAACTCAACTCAACTGTGAACAGCCATCCAGAACATCTGCACTGTAGAACAAAGTCTATTGATTAGTCAACATAATAAATTTTGTCATCGAAATCAGCATTTCAATGCATTGTAAAATTTATATTTTGAGGAATACGTAAAAACAGCACAGAATCTTCAAAAACGTTTGTGAATTGTCAACATTAACGCCACGGAAATATTAAACATGAACTAAAATTCTGCTTGAAAGGTGACGCAAATGTAATTTTAATTGTTAATGCACACACAATAGGCAGGAGTTTGGTTTTTATATAAGCTTTACAGCTCATTTTTTGTCAACTAGAGCATAGTTATAAGTAACCAGAGCATTTAACTATTGCGTAATCTAGTGAAGCCTCTACTTCAAAGTTTTTTATGTTTCAACTGCAAAAAAGCTAAAATTTGCGCTTTTTACTTCGCGGTGCAATTCACAGTACCCGAACGAGATTTATATTTCATCCTAATAGCATGAGTTTTAGCTAGCGGTCTAAAATATGATGTCGTAACCAAAACTGCCTAGCATATAATGAAGAGAATTAGCAAAACTTACAATAAGTGCATAAAGTTTAGGAAAACACAGATCCACGTATTGTCGAGGCTACAAGTTGCAAAATCGTTTTCTGCAGCAATATAGCATAAAGGGATTTAAACAATGTTTAACTGAAAACTAATGAATTTCAAGGTTTTTGGAAAATATATCTAAAAGTTTGTTTTTGCTTCCGGCTTGACCTTGCGCAAAGTACACATGAAATTCAAATTTATCTGCTTTGCTTTCCTTAATTTACCATGTGAAGAACCACATCTTTTAAGTGTGCTGTTTTGATAATAAAGATAAGCCTCAATTATCAAAGTATTTATTAATTTTCATTATATATATATATATATATATATATATATATATATATATATATATATATATAATTATTTATTTATAAGAAAGGCGTGGTTTGATTCTGCAGGTTGCTTTTCTTGGAGAGTTTGGTAATAATTATAAATGCCTATTTGAATGAGTATATTAAATGCATAACATAATAACGCATTGCACGATAAAATATTGTTAGCTATACTGACGCATACTTACGTTGCATCTTGTTAAATTAATCAAAACTTAAATGAAACTATGCTTGATTAGAAGAAATTTGTGAATTAACACCAATTTAACCCTGGAAGATATACCGATCTTCGTCAGTGGATATTTAGTCGGAAATTTGTCATACCTACAGAAATAGATTGTTACAATTTATTCCAAAATTTGTAATGCTGTTGTAATCTAAACTTTACAACCTCGCAGAAAATCTGTATAACCGTTGAGGTCGTAAACGTCCTCATTTACGCCACAAGGCCCGATTAAGCGGAAATTGGGATAACTAGCATAGGACACTTTCAAATTGACTAAATAAATACCAGACGTAAGTATGTATTAGGCGTTGCGAACCTAGTAACAAATAAGTTCAGTTGTGACCAGAAGGAAATACCAAAGGCAGCTTGAACGGAAAGTATAATCGCATGCACATTCGTTTCGTGCTTACTGGCGACTCATCAGTAGGAGCCGGTATTACACCCTTTAACTACTACATATTTGGATGAGGAATGTGGTATAATAGGATGGTACAATTTCCTAAACGAATGTGTTAACCTGCAGTAGTTAAGCTAACATTATATAAAGTCTCGACAATGCGACCTCAACGATAACACACTCTATATAACATATATACCAATTCTGTAAGGGTAACTAACACTATGGCTATTGTATTAGTAACCGATACCAACATCATAGTACCGATAAGGTATATGGTACAAACAATATGGTTTCCGAGTCGGTACATGGTACCAATCTGATGGATATCAATGTATGCTATAGTACACCGACATTGAGAATTACAACTTTTTCTGAACACCTGTTACTCCAGTAAATCCATTCACTCTGGCCTTGATCGATATCAGTTATCACATTTCGCGGTAAGCATGACATCATTCAATTCAATATATAACAGTTAAATACTGTTTGTTGCGGAGAGCTAATATATATGCAAGTATGAATTGGATTTACTGGAGAAACGGAATAATATTTGACAATTTATGCCTTTCTATGCTATGCTAAAATTATATTTATCTACACGTTAAGAGGAATAAGGCGAAAATACGCCTTTTATGCCGGCCTTGTTTAAGCAAATTAGAAACAAAATTAACTGAAAAGAACTCTAATAAGAGCGCAGCGTAGAGAATAAAAGATGAAAGTGAAATTGAGCGCCTAGACTCACATGTTGTAATAGTTACGCTGCTCTACGCCAGTTGTAAAGACTGTGGCCACCAAAAACAGGGTTATCCGGCCCGCGATCTGATGCAGTGTTTTGAACGTTTTCACCGCGTCATGGCTGCACTTGCCCAAGAAGTAATGAGACATTCCGATTATAAACTGAACAAAGTAAATTTCACACAATTTGCCAACTTTTAAACGAACTCAACCGAAAACGATAGTTGAAAACTTAAGAGAGATATATATATATATATATATATATATATATATATATATATATATATATATATATGATGACCATTCCTTTTTAATTTAACAGTATTCTTATAATTAGGAAAACACAAATAACAAAGTAGATAAAGGCCATTTATTTCGTGAATACTAATCATCTCTTATACAATCATACATATTTATACATTTTGGGTTTTCAATTGATTATGCTAGTGGTAACAAATCTGACTCGTTTTTACTGCTGTTTCTTGTTTTGACTAGTTGGTGAGTGTGTATGCGTTTGTGTTTGTGTGTATGCGTGTTTGCATGTAAAGGTCATTCTCGCAGTATTGCAAAGTGATGTCTGAGATCTTGTCATTATTGTTTAGATAGCTTGAGAATTAACCATTTGTGCGCATTGTTCACTGTTACATATACAAGTGCTATTTTTCCCAGTATAGTTGATCGTTTCACCTCGTTGCGCAAAGTTGTCGTTTTCACGTGGTAACAACGCCAGTGTTGATTGCAGTGTTAAACGCTCACATTGTTTGGAGACTTCTGTCATCGTATGCGCCTCTGTTATTTCCACTTCAGTTTGTTGCCAATCCGATTGTACGTTTGTTGATTCTAGTCGAGGACCCGTTTGTTCTTGATTAGATACTAGTAGATTGTTGTTGAATTTTGTTAATCTTGGCCAGTCGATAAGAATACCATGTTGATGAAACTTTTGAATATTAAGGTCAGGTGCTTGTTGTTTTATGTAAAGGGCTTCGTAGATAAATAATAATTTTTCCGATTTTGCTTTATGTAGAATTGTGAAATTGGTCGAATTGACAGGGTGCCCCGTTGCCAATATATGATCGGAAATAGCTGATTTTCCTGACGGTGGCAAGCCTTTGTTAATCAATTTCTGTGGCAAATGTTGCTGGATTCTGCTTATCAATTGCTTCTTCGTACGTCCGATATATGTGCTACCGCAAATACATGAGAATTTGTAGACTATGATTGATTTGGAGAGAATTGGCAATTGATCTTTGGCATCCAACCTCATGATTCTCTGTGTACTAAATGTCATATTAACTTTAACACTGGGAAAGTTGTCCTTAGTTATTCTATTCAGCTGCCGTGCAATTATTGAGGCTGGTATGTCGCCTCTAAATGGTAAGTTCAGGAAAACCTGCTTGCCGGTATCCTCTCTAGTACGAATCTGCCGTGGTCTGATGTTGACATCAATGAACCGCTCTGGGTAGTTGTTCATTAGCAAATTTTTTCTGAGGTAGCCCAGTTCTTCCTCAATCTTGTGTTCAGAGCAGATCTTCCTGATTCTGTTTGCTAGGTTGTTTACTAAGTTTCTTTGTGGGATTTTGGCACACTACTGTTGTAGTGAATTTATTGTCCGGTGAAAGTGGATTTTCTATGTATGGCCAGTGTGAAACCTCCGTTTGCTTCTCGAGTGAGTTTGATGTCAAGGAAGGGAAAACTGTCGTCTTTCTCTACCTCGAGAGTGAATTTGATGTCTGGATCGACTCCATTTGCTTGTTTGAGGATTTCGGAATGGTCTGCTGCTTCTGAGATGATCAACAAGATATCATCTACATAACTTTTGTAGAGTGCGCACTGGTCAATTATACCTTTTAGGCTAGTTTTATCCAGGTGATACATGTATACATCTGCCAGGAGGGGTGCGATGCAACTTCCCATAGCTAAACCATTGATCTGACGGTAGTATATCCCTTCGAATGTAAATTGCACGTTTTTAGTACATGCTAATATGAGGTCTTTGATGTCATTGGTGTCTATAGGGAAGTCAAAAAACTCATTTTTGATGAGGTCACACAAGATCTCCGTTGTCTTATCCAGTGGTATGTTTGTAAATAAGGATGAGATGTCAAGCGAGACCATTTTATTCTGTAGGATGTTCTTCCCCTTCAATTCATTTGCTAGTTCGAAGGAGTCCTTGATGGTGTTAGCGTTTATGATGCTCTGTATTGGTTCAAGTAGTTTGCAGAGAAACTTGGCTGGTTTATGTTGTGGAGCGTTGATCATTGACATAATGGGCCGCATCGAAGGAGCTCCTGAGGCTGTCATGGCTTTATGAGTTTTTGGTTTGTCGTACAATCTTGCGGTGTTTGTTCCGACTGGTTTTGCTTTTTGGATGTCTTCTGTGAGTTTTGATCTAATCTCGGAGTCAGCCATCGATGTTAGCACATGTTTTTTCATCTTTTTCAAAATTGTATTAATTCTTGATTCGATGTTCGTTGAATCATCTTTCTGTTTGATGTCATGCTTAAATTTGGATGGATCATTTATTATGTGCGTTCATGGCCTTCTTCGTAAGCGTCCGCCTCAAGTATCAGCAATTGATAAGCAGAATCCAGCAACATTTGCCACAGAAATTGATTAACAAAGGCTTGCCACCGTCAGGAAAATCAGCTATTTCCGATCATAAATTGGCAACGGCGCACCCTGTCAATTCGACTAATTTCACAGTTCTACATAAAGCAAAATCAGAAAAATTATTATTTATCTACGAAGCACTTTACATAAAACAACAAGCACCTGACCTTAATATTCAAAAGTTTCATCAACATGATATCCTTATCGACTGGCCAAGGATAACAAAATTCAACAACAATCTACTAGTATCCAGCGAAGAACAAGCAGGCCCTCAACTAGAATCAACAAACGTACAATCGGATTGGCAACAAACTGAAGTGGAAATAACAGAGGCGCATACGATGACAGAAGTCTCCAAACAATGTGAGCGTTTAACACTGCAATCAACACTGGCGTTGTTACCACGTGAAAACTTTGCGCAACAAGGTGAAACGATCAACTATACTGGGGAAAATAGCACTTGTATATGTAACAGTGAACAATGCGCACAAATGGTTAATTCTCAAGCTATCAAAACAATAATGACTAGATCTCAGACATCACTTTGCAATACTGCGAGAATGACCTTTACATGCAAACACGCATACACACAAACACAAACGCGTACACACTCACCAACTAGCCAAAACAAGAAACAGAAGTAAAAACGAGTCAGATTTGTTACCACTAGTATAATCAATTGAAAACCCAAAATGTATAAATATGTATGATTGTATAAGAGATGATTAGTATTCACGAAATAAATGGTCTTTATCCACTTTGTTATTTGTGTTTTCCTAATTATAAGAATATATATATATATATATATATATATATATATATATATATATATAAATGGTTATTGAAATTCAAATGAATAACAAGAAGAATTGTATACGGACTGATTACGTACAAATTTAACAAGTAATTGATATAAATTTTGTGGGAAAAATCGATACTCTGTCGAAAACTAAGTCAAATTAAATTCACAACTAGGAATGGAAGATAAGTTTAATTACTCGTACCAAGTTATTGATAGATAAAAAACAGTTTATTTAATATTTTCTAAAATAATAATATAATTGCTGTTTCATTTATAACGTTGATTGTGTTAAATTCGGCGTTTTGGAATGGTTACTTGATATTTTTGAAAGCCCACTCAAGAAGAGGACAGTGTGGTTCACATTTATTTAAATCAAGTTTGCAAGCTTGAGGTAAACACTAATCCCGTTGTATTTAACCTGTCGTCGAACAACATAACAAACCTACCGCCAGTCGCACACACTGAGTGTTAGTTTCTGTGTGGATAGAGTTTCTAACTATAGTATAATTTAATAAAGCTTGCACACACTGAGTGTTAGTTTCTGTGTGGATAGAGTTTCTAACTATAGTATAATTTAATAAAGCTTGCAATCGTGTTACAATTCTTTTAATATAGTTTTACCAAAGCCTTCGCAATTTAATTATTTGCATGAAAAATGTTAATTTAACGTTTAATATTTCTTCTGAAATTTATTACCGTGTTGCTAATCTGCGCCCTTTTTGACGGCAAAAGGGCGCTTCTCAGCTAATCAGTTTTAAGCGACCGCATAACTGCTTCCAATCTACCGAAAGAATTAATAACCCTCACAAAGTGGAATGTTTTGTTTTATTGCTTAATGGGTTATTTTCGATTGTGCCTTTGATTGTTGGCTAAACAAAAAAACAATATCACGTTGGTAGAATATGGTTTTTGTCAATTTATATTTCCATTTGTTTGATACAAAAGGCTTCATGCGCAAACAAATCATGCACATTTGCCTTTAGATAGAATGTGGACTTTTGTTAAGTTTTGCGGATAACTCGTTTTTGCGTGCTTCCAATTAATGTGCTACTCCAGATATATATATATATATATATATATATATATATATATATATCTGTATATATTTATAATTAGGTAGACAGAACACATTAATAACAAAGTGGATAAAGGCCATTTATTTCGTGACTACTAATCATCGCTATACAATCATACATTTATATACATTCTGGGTTTTCAATTGATTATGCTAGTGGTAACAAATCTGACTCGCTTTTACTTCTGTTTCTTGTTTTGGCTGGTTGTAAGTGTGTATGCGTTTGTGTTTGTGTGTGTGCGTGTTTGCATGTAAAGGTCATTCTCGCAATATTGCAAAGTGATGTCTGTAATACTGATCTGAAATATACTGTTTAGTATTAAAAGGCATTGAAATTATAAAGATATATATATATATATATATATATATATATATATATATATATATAAATAGACAATCCAATAGTTTTAAGTTAATTTTATAATTAAAAACTAGCCATGCGCACTTCGTGTTATTTTATCATTTTCATGAGTAACGTTTGCCTGCGTTATATGGTTAATTCGGAAATCTATGGGTTGGAATAGTCGGATGAATTTAAACGGTCAGTTTTGGAAGAAACGCCTTTTCTTTTCCTTTCTACACAAGCTGGGCGTCGCCTATGAACTTGTTCAGTTTAATGGTAATTCGCAAACTCATTTTGTAATTTAGAACTATCAGATCTGGGATGCTAGGTAATGTCTTTTTTTGTAATATTCCACCTTGCAGTAGTATAGCACAATATGACTGTTGTGAAGTAATCATCTGGTAAATGTAATATTTATTATCAGATCACCAGTCCTATAAAGAGGAAATACTGAACTTGCCTAAATTGGAGGCAAATTTGATGACTGTATCAATTTGTTAAGAATGTCTGCTATGTTTGTAGAGTTTGTAAGGAATAATAAGAGATAATCATAGTATCATTTTACACGTTTGCTAGTTTTTTCTATGTGGGAAATTTAATCATCAGTTAGGATGTATGCAAAAGAGCTTTGTGTACGCACACAGTCAAACTTATGAAATTCGTATCCTGAACGTTAAACTGCATGGATTCAGAGGATTAAATGAAATCTTTGAAATCAGTTATATTTGTGTTTAATAGTAAAAGAAAATTAATGTTCAGATAAAAAATGATAGACGTTGGTTTTCGACCAGAATGATAGTGAACAATCATGCTAGATTTTGGGTTCGGCCATTTGTGTGAATCGGTTATATTTTTAAATTGTTCAGTCAACTAGAGTAACCGATATGTGGGTATAGATACAATTCCATTTGTCTACTAACTGCAAAATTTGTTCAATTGTATCTGAATATATATCGGATTCCTTACCGTTAGTGTTCCGAGCAACTTTGCTGATGGATGCTGTCGTGTGTCGAATATAAGTAATATTGGTCGTAAAGGTGGGATTTCTATGACTGATATTGCTTTCTGGGATTTTGACCATCAAAACAGTCGTCTTTAGTTTGTTGAAATACGGTTCAATGTTAGCATATTTGCTAAGGTATTTGATTGTGATTTAGCACACATCAATATTTTCGTCCACATATTTCAAGTCGACATTCTGCTAACTTTCTTAATTGAATTTTGACTGATCATTCATGATTTCATTCAGTAGCCCGAATAAGAGCAACATCCGTGTATCTTCGAAGGGTGGCGAGTTGTATTGCTTAGCATGAATATAGATGTCTTGCTATAGATGTCTTCATATTTCTATGCAACAAGTCGGCTGTTTAGATAACACCTTTCTGTCCATGCTCGTTGAATGCTTTAAGAGCGACGTCATTTTATGCGTGGATCTTAAATCTGTGTCTCGAGGCCTAGATGTCAGAGTTGTCTCTTTCAACTTGGTTTTCGACTTGGTATAAAATTAAACGTATGAACATTGTAACTCCTTATGATGCCTAACGAAGACTAATATTAATTAATTGTGAAAGAAATTTCGATTAACCTAAGTTTTTTTAAAATTACTTTTCATTTTTTTTATTCCTGGTTCAATTGTTGTTTCTGTCATCAATATCTATTCTGTGTTCACAGGTTTGAACGGAAGGTTTAATCTTATGTGCGCACTCGTTTCGTGCTTACTGGCGACACATCACTAGGGGCCGGTATTACGTCCCTTACCAACCACATATTAGAATGAGGAATGTGGGAAAATAGGACGGTGTAATCTCCGATACGAATGTGTAAACCTGCAGTGGTGAAGCTAGCCTCATATAAAGCCTTCGACAATAATATATATTCCAGGTCTGTAAAGGGTACTGACACTATGTCTATTATGTCAATTCCTGATACCAACACTACGGTTGCCGAGTTGGTATATAGTACCAACAATATGGGTTTCAATGTGTGTTAAAATTCATCAAAAGTGAGAATTACAACTATTTCTGAATACCTAGTACTCCAGCAAATCCATACCAAACGACTGTCACTTAAGCAAAGCTATCTCACTTAGCATCTATTAACGTTAGTTGCCTCATTTTTGCAACAGGAAGGCGCAATACAGTGTGTTCCAAACTCCGAATGAAATGTGCCGCATTTTAAGGTCCGTCTGTGGTAAAGATTTGGGCAGTACTTAAAGATTTTTCAGTAAGGACGAAACCGGCCTACTGAAAAAATTGCCTTTACTACCCATGTTTAGTTTATACCGACACACACACACAAACATATATATATTTATATATATATATATATATTTATATATATATATATATATATATATATATGTTCAATCGGATTGGCAACAAATTGAAGAGGAAAAAACAGATGCACATACGGCGACAGAAATTTACAAACAGAATGAGCGTTTAACACAGCAAGTGAAAAACACGAATTTGCGCCAAAAGGTTAAACGAAAGACTAAATTCGGAAAAATAGCACTCGTACACGTAACAGCGAACAATTCGAACAGATGGTTAATTTTCAAGCCATCAAAACAAAAATGACCAGATCTCAGACATCACTTTGCAATACAGCGAGAATGAACTTTACATGCAAACAGGCACACTGACAGATACAAACTCATACACACTTACGAATCAGCCAAAACAAGAAATAGAAGTAAAACCGAGACCCACATAATCAAATGAAAACCCAGAATGTATATAAATGGAAGATTGTAGAGTGAAGTTTATTATTCTCGAACTAAATGGCCATTATCTACTTTGTTATTAATGTGTTTTTCTTCCTAATTAGAAATATACTGTTTAAAAAAAAATATATATATATATATATATATATAATAGTATTGGTGTCCATATCAAGCTCGCAAATTTGATTTAAATTATTTCCAACACGACATTGCGTAATCGATACTTGTTTAATCATAAAATCATTCAATTAACAGGTTAAATAAAAATTATTTGTTTAAAATCTATCTACTGAAAAACCCAGCTTATATTTCATATGGAAAAATTATTTCATTTCACTGCCAAGTGAAGCGGTAATATAATAGAACATAAGTTGTTTTGCAATAAATTAGACTCACGATGATAAATATACCGCCAATGTAGATGGCGCCTAGCCACGAGTGTAGTGACCACATGTGGCATTGTCTTCGCAGGAAGAGAAAGTTTATGGAGCCGGCGAGGCCGAGTGCGATGCAACAGAAGTTGAGAACATGCAGAAGAAGGTGGACAAATGACATTTTGAACTTCGAGACGCTGCCAAACAGTCGGTATATCATCAAAGCTGGATCATATGCAAGAGCGTGTAAAAAAACTCGATAAGAATGCCGAAACTCGAAGTAAAGCACAGATTGTTATTCTGTTGAAAGTTTCACGCTTTACCGATTTGGACGGCCTTTTGGTGCGTTATTTCAAATTTGCTAAAGCAATATTATACTGTGTAAAACACTTGCCGAAAGAAAGAAAGGTGCATGGGTGGCGGATACATGAAAAAACGGATCGATCTGTTATGACATCAATGATGAGTGGAAGCAGGAGCTCATTATTAGTGGAAGCGAATAAAAGAACACGGTGTGTAAAATGATGGAAACGTGCTTACGTAATTGTCGTACGTGCACTTTCTACTGCGAGAAATCCATAAGATAAAAGTCAAAAGACAAAGGTTTCTCCTTCCAAATGACTTTGGTCGTCAGAGAATTATTGTTTGTAGAGAGAAGACGATCAGTCTACATACTTATATTTTCGTACTTTATTGTTAGGTAATCGTAAAAAGAAAGGTATTAGAAATCCTGGTTCATCACGGCGTACGTTATACGACCAAGGTAGATGAGTAAAGGGGCATTATTTTTCTACTTAACACCAGCTAGGAAGTCTGCATTTTTCAGTTCAATTCTGACGACTGACACGAAAATTGTCAATCAAACTTGAGGCTATGAATTATACGGCCAATTTAAGAACAAAGTCCTTTACATCACCACAAATTAAGACGATTAATTGCCTTGGATTTTGGTGATGCCTTATATCACCAAGAAAATAATACTTATTTACTTCATGTTCTTGTATTATCTCCGTCAAAGTGTATGGTCTGAGCAGTTTTGTTTGAAGCCCAAACTATACTACGTGATATCACTTGGTGAATAAATTGTTGTTCTACATCGAATTACAAGTAAGTAGCAAATTTATTCTGAAGGCATGCTCCATTGATACAAACAATTAAACTTATGAAAACATATCGAAGAGGCGTAGACATTATCAGCTGCCGTAGATTAAGCGCTACTTGGCAGACGCTGAATTTGACAAATTATGTAAACTAGGTGTTCAGAAAAGAAACTATCCATTCCTTACAATTATTTGGATGAGCATTGATGAAAGCAGTGTTTACTGGATGATTGGAGATAACTATAAGTTACCCGACGTTATTATTGAACTGTTTATCCTCTACCAAAACCAATCATTTCTGTAAAAGATATTGCTCGAGAGGAGATTTGTACGATAGTGATTTTTGAGCAGGGATAATATCAAACATCGAGGGAATAACATTCGTCACCACTCAGCACCGTTAGTTATCCGTGGTTGAGTCTAAGAGCATGCGGTTTTCACCTCTAGTAGACTCGTATACATTGTTCTTGACTGGAAATGTCGGCTGCACAATTTCTATGCAGTCACGAATATTAACTCATTGCAGCTTTCGCAACATGTTCAAGACTGCATGGAAATTTTGCAGCCGACATTACCAGCCAAGTACAATGTAGGCAAGACTACTGAAGGTGAGAGCCGGATATCTAGTTTTGCTTTCCATATATATGCAATGCGGTTTAATCCTCGGTAGTCAGCTTGCCGTCGTACTCTGATGATGATCATGGAAGCTCAAAACGCGTCAGTGCGTTGCGGCTGGCGGTAGTTTTGCTGTTTTTTGACGACTGGTTGAATAAAATGGGATTGGTGTTTATTCCAAGCTCGAAAGCCTTATTTAAAGAAGAGCTTGGGTATGTTTGTTATAATTTATTTTTTTCTTGGCTATACTATACGAAAGCTCTTATAAATAAGTACAAATGTCAGTGAATAACGGCATACTCAAAACCAGGAGTACTGATCAGACAATTTCTTTCCAGCGTCTTCAACCTGACTTCGTGAAATTAAAGGATAATGTGTCGAAAATCCTGAAATTGAAGAATCCGCAACATATATAGTTTATTCACCAACTACTCCTAGCAGGAAATACGTTCTGAAAGATTCTTTGTGATCACAGGTATTGAGTAATCAATACGGGAGTTATTGTGGCTGCCATTGACTTTCCAATAAATGTTTTTCGGAATTTTATTTGACAAAGCTGTTTTTCAAGGCATCGTTATGGCTAAGTAGCAAAATGTTCCCCAAACATATTTATTATGATATTTATTGGATGTAATGAAATTAAAATTTTACAAAAAAATAAACAATTGCCTGTTCTTGAATTTAATTAGAGCTATTTTTCTTTTTTCAAGATGCCCTTTTGAAGTGAAAATTAAATATAGGTTAACTGGTTAACGAAACTGACAATAAGTAATAAAAAATCAAGAATGCTGATATTATAAACCGGCTGGCCGCCAGAACAGATAGCTATACTACGAACTGATAGTTATTTAAATGAACCATTATTCCCTTCCTCACCGTACAATCAAAAAAACAATATTTCTTGATCAATTAATTATTTCGTATATGTGGCTAACAATATTGTATACGAGTGTGTATTAAATTAGACATTCAAATGATCCGGTCATACCTCTTTTTAATTAATGCTGTTCCAGTTAGTATTAAAAAATATTTTCCTAAATTATCGGTTATTTTGGGAAATTTTACTTAAATTAATCTTCATGCATTAGCACATACATATTATATCTTGCTATTTGCAATTCTCCGATTTAAATAAGTTTTACTTCCACCGAGATTATTCTGGACCAAGAGTACTAAAGTAATAGCAGAGTGCAAATATGTAATCGATTTTAATTTATGTTAGTTTTCTCTATGCGAGTTTTTTTTGAAATTTTAATTAAAAACAGATAATTTTAGTGAATTTTCTCAAAATATTGCAATTGCTGAACGAACAATTAAACACTTACAATAGGCAGATGTTAAACTTTATAAATTTTAACTGCCAGTAATCTCGGCCATGATTTCTCACTGCTTCCTACAAAAAATCTATGCGCTACATTGTTGAACGGCGTCTTGATAATGCAAATGATTCATATTACGATTCTTTGTTCAATTTAAATATATATATATATATATATATATATATATATATATTCTTTTGAAATGCGAGCTTTAATAAAATTCATTGTACCCTTCTTGTGTGCAAAAACAAAAAGAAATTTTATCAGATATAAGAAAATTTTCTTTCTCATGGTCTTCTCAAATATCTACTCATGAACATATCTTTATATATAAATTGGAAAGCAAAACAAGATAGAAATATTTGAACATAGAGAGAGTGTGGAAAATAGAAACCAATCAAATTGCGTGCGTCACCTCCAGTTCAAGCTCAATGCTTGTACGTGCTTCTTCTGCTTACATAAATCCGGCTGCAATTTGTTTATCCATAAGGCTTCGTATGTGGCTAGCTCTCTTTTGTTTTTGCATTTAGTAATTACTTTGAATGCTACGTCTGGAGAACATACGTGCGATGTTTCGATGATGTGTTGCGCAATAGCAGACGTGTATTCACCATTTGATTTAAAACAGGCGTTCAAGTTGCAATGTTCCTTCATTCGAGTAATTAACCGTCTGGTCGATCGGCCTACGTAAGTTGATCGACAACTTGCGCATGTATATTGATAAATAATATTTGATATCGACATTAACGGCTGTTTCTCTTTGATTGCTGGTAAAGGCAAGTGTGTTACCCTAAATAACACTCGTAGTTTGGCTGCATTAAATGTGCGTGTCAATGCTGCTTCAACTTTCTTTTGTGCCATTCGGGAAACTGCATCCCCCTTAAATGGGATGTTTAGGTAGACTGTTTTCTTTTCTGGCCCATAATACGTCTGTTTCTGGTTAACTCCCCTTTTAATAATTGATTCAATTAATTGTCTGGGATAGCCATTAGACATTAAATCGTTAATTGCTTTATTATATTCATTTTCTTTAGAATCTTGACTAACCAACCTGTCAATTCTTGAGAAGCAACCACGAACTGTTGATAATTTATATTGAAATGGCACAAAACTGCTGTAATGCAAATACTGTGCAGACCATGTTGGTTTATGGTAAATTGTTCTGTTTAATTTACCATTAGTTTCTTTCTTTAATAGTACATCTAGGAAAGGCAGACAGTCATCTTTCTCGTGCTCTGACGTGAAACCGATATTCTTATGTGCTTCGTTGAAAGTTTGAAGCAATGTTCGTGATTGCGACCTGTTCTTAAGTACAAGAAATAGATCATCCACGTACCGTATATATTGAGCGCATTTACTTATGTCACTCTTTAATGATGTATTTTCTAGGTGCCCTAGAAAAATCTCAGCCAACACTGGAGATAAGGGGCTTCCCATTGCGACACCATCAGTCTGTTTGTAGATGTTTCCATTAAAACGAAATCGTACGTCTTTCGTGCATAATAAGATAAGCTTGCGTAGAGTTTGACCTGGCACCGGCGATGGTAATATATCGTGTTCTACCGCTTTGAATATAATGTCAATGGTTTCATCAATTGGAACATTTGTAAACAAAGACGTAACATCAAAAGATACTATAATCTTGTTTTTAGCATTTATATCTTGAATTTTGTTTACAAACTCAAACGAATCGGCAACCGAATAATTACCTAGTAGTTTACGTAATGGTTCAAGTAAATGAACTAGCCATTTAGCTAGTGCATGAAACGGAGAATTTACCATTGATAAAATTGGCCTCATAGGACAACCTCTTTTGTGTGTTTTTGGTAATCCGTACATTATTGGTGTAGATGATCCAACTGGCTTGAGCTTCTGTGCAGTGGCCTCATCAATAAAACCGGCATCTGTCAAAATCTTAATTTCATTTATCACTTTGCGCTCCACCTTGTCTATTTCATCTGATTTATCGTCTAGACGTGTGAATTTTGTATTGTCATTTAACACGTTTTCCATCTTTTGTACGTAGTCCGATTTGTCCATTATAACTGCGCTCTTTCCTTTATCAGCGCGTAGTATTTTGATGTCTGCATTTCTGCTGATATTTCTAAGTGCATTTAGATGCTGCTTTGTCAACGCATGCTGCTCTGCGCATTTAGACGATTTCAGGTGTGAAGCCTGATCAACTAGTGTAGCCTTGAACCAATTTTTATAATCAATACTGGTAGGCTCCAAGTCAGCTGTTTGTTCAAATAACAATTCAAATGCTGCCTCAAAATCAACATCGCATTTATTAGAAGCAGAAGAAGCACGTACAAGCATTGAGCTTGAACTGGAGGTGACGCACGCAATTTGATTGGTTTCTATTTTCCACACTCTCTCTATGTTCAAATATTTCTATCTTGTTTTGCTTTCCAATTTATATATAAAGATATGTTCATGAGTAGATATTTGAGAAGACCATGAGAAAGAAAATTTTCTTATATCTGATAAAATTTCTTTTTGTTTTGCACACAAGAGGGAACAATAGATATATATATATATATATATATATATATATATATATATATATATATATATATATATGTATATATATACATATATATAGTAGAAGCCAATTTGGAAAAATGTGTATAAATATAAAACCTAAAGGAAAAATAGACTAACCAAGTTACATTAATTAATAATTAATGGGTCAGGTGTTTATATCAAGATCACAACCTTGATTTCTATAATTATTATCACCACCCGCACAATCATTGTTCGTTTAATTAAAAAATAAGTAATTTTCATTTTCATTTTGCTATTCCGGTAATCTTCTGCGCTCGGTCTATCAAAAGTAAATTAATTATATTCAAATACTTGTTTAATTTTCAAATACTATAATGCACAAGTTTCAAAATGTGTTTAGAATAAAACAAAGAATCTCCATCTTAATTTGTACTATTCAAGATTTATTGTGCTCTCTTTTCTTCAATCAAGTCTTGATAAAGCAAATAATTCATCCTTGATTTCTTCGTTTAATTTAAAAAATAAAAGTAACTCATGTGAAAATGTTTGTGTAACAGTAAAATAAGAAATTATTGTTGTAATTTATATATATATATATATATATATATATATATATATATATATATATATATGTGTGTGTGTGTGTATGTGTGTGTGTGTGTGAGCTATGTTATTGAATGAAATATTGAAAAAGTAACTAATTCATATATATATTCTCAGTTTATTTGGCAAAGAATAAATTATCATATGTGCAAAATTTTTGTAAACATAACACAACCACTTTCAGTTTCCCTTTTCATTTGCATTCTTTGTCTAATTTAAAAATAAAATATTACCTCATGTGTCAAAATTTGTTTAACAAAAATCAGCTATGGCTGCATACCCCTAGCAACTATCCATAATTGCTCTGTGCTCTTACTTTTAATGAGATCATGAAAGGGTTAATTGTTTATATTTTTATTCATGGTTTAATTTACCAATAAAATGGTATTTTCCTTGTCTAAATTTATGTAGCAATAAAACAAGCAATTCTCGATTTTCTTCATTCGATACCTGAATTTTTGTGTGCTCTGTAATGGATTAAGGTCTTGATAATGCAAATAATTCGAATTCGAATTCCTCCTTTAACTTATAAATTATGTATTATGGTATATGTCAAAAATTGTGCAAGAATGAAATGAAAAATTCCAATTTGTTCATTATATCTATCCAGAATTAAAGTGTGCCATGGTGTTGCATGAAATCGTGATAAAGAAAATGATCCATATTTCCTCCTATGCCAAAATTTTTGAAAGAGTAAAATAAGCCATTCTAGTTTCACCTAAATCTAATCCAGAATATTTGTTGGCTCCTTATTTTAATTAAGTCTTGATAAAATAAAATATTCGCAATAGGTTCCTTGGTTTAACTTATAAATTATATATTCTTGCATGTGTCAAAATTTAGGCAAAATAAATACAAAAAGAAATTTTTGTGTTCTCTATACTTGAAACTGTTCTTTATCAAATAATTGGAGCACTTTTTGATTGTTCGTTTAATTTATAAATAATGTTTTTCCACGTGAGTCAGAATGTGTGCAAAACGAAAATAAGCAATATTAGGGCTACATTTTTCTAAATCATCATTTTGCATGTCAGATATCTTAATTTGGTCTAGATAAATTTTATGCTTTAAATTTTGATTCCTAGTTAAATTTGTAACTAATATGTTGTTGGTATGTCAAAATGTGAGTAAGATAAAATAAGCTATTCAAGGTTTACCTGATAATACTCGAGAATTTTATTTTTGCTGTATTTGAATAAGGTCTTGATAACATAAATAATTCAGATATATATTCATCGTTTAATTCGTTAATAAGATACTGTTGTGTGTCAAATCGTGTGTAAGATCATTCCAAGCAATTCTCGTTTAACTTCATACTAATACACTATTTGTATGTGCTTTATATTTGTAGGAGGACTTGCGGCAGAGTGGCTCAGTGGTTAGAGCATCAGATTCCGAAGCAGACGTGCCCCGGTTCGAATCCTGTCCGCGGCAAATTCTGGCCAGTAGATGATGAGTTCTCAATAAGGACGAAACCAGTCTACTGGATGAATTTAATTTTCCACACTATACAATTCTTAGTTTATACTGAAATATGTAAATAATTAATGGGTCAGGTGTTTATATCAAGACCGCAACCTTGATTATAATAATTTTTATCACCGCCCGCGCAACCAATGGTCGTTTAGGCACGTGAGTCAGAATGTTGGTTAGAAAAAAGGATCATTTAAAGTTGTATTTTATATTAAGCCAGAATTAATGTGTCTTGTAGTTGAATGAAGGCTTTATAATGAAAATTATTCACATTTGGATTATTTATTTACTTCATAAATAATATATTCCCGTATGTGTAAAATTGCGCGTATGAAAATTGAGCAATTCTAGTTTTACTTTAAACCATTGAAGAAAATATCTTGCGTCATTGAATGCGATACAGCGAGATTAAATATAATATTATAATTTTTATATAATATATTATTGCATCTGTATCTAAAAATATAATCTTTTCTCCATTTTCATCTAATCAAATGCAGAATTTTTGTGTGCGAAGTCTCGATCAAATAAACCATACACATCAGGTTTCGTCGTTTCCTTTATAAATAATATATTTCCGCCTGTGTCAAAATGCGTGTAAGAAAAAATGAGTTATTCTAATTTTCATTTATGCTTATGCAGTTATTTTGTGCACACCATATTTGAATTTACTCACGTGTCGATAGTTTGTTTAATGTATAAATTGCATATTACGGCATGTGTGAAACTGTGTGTAGGAACGAAATGTGCAAATCCAGTTTTACATTATAGTTCAGAGTTTTTTGGGCTAAGAAATTTAAGGTGGTATTTATAAATTGAAAAATCCTAATTTGAATTCAAAGTTAAGTTTGTAAATGATGGATAACGCGTTGGTCAAAATGAGTGTAAGTTATGAGTAAGCGATTCTCTTTTTAATTTATACTAATCTAGAAATTTTGTATGATATTTAATTGAATGAGATCTTGACAACACAAGAAATTATAAATGTATGATTTCAGCGTTTAATTGATTGGTTTCCGTTTTTCACACTCTCTCTATGTTCACATATTTCTATCTTGTTTTGCTTTTCAGTTTATATATAAAGATATGTTCATTAGTAGATATTTGAGAAGACAATGCGAAAGAAATGTTTCTTATATCTGATAAAATTTCTTTTTGTTTTTGCACACAGGAAGGGTACAATAAATTCAATTTATAAATTAACTATTTCCGCCTTTTTTAAAAAGAGTGGAAGAAAAATGCGTAATATTCGTTTTATTCATAGTATTCAAGAATTTCTTCGTGTAGTGTCATGAAATTCAGTATTGAAAAAGTGAATTATTCATACGTGGATTTTTCTTATGATTTTGATATAAAATATAACCGCATGCGCCAAAATGCGTGTATAAATAAAATAGGCTCTTCCCGTTTTATTTATTCTACGGCGAAATGTTGTTTTCTTTGAATTTGAACGAAGTCATAATAGAATAATTTGCGTACATTTAGATTGTTTATTTAATTTATAAATAATGTAGTTTCGCACGTGCAAGAATGCGTGTAACAAGAAAATAAGCAATATTTGGATTACATTACATATACTTTACTGCGGCTGACTCCTTTTGGAGGATAAGCCGGCTCCACATTTCATGGAGTTTCTTGGGAATTTGGTACAAGTGGTGTCCAAACTTTTCAAGGCTAACTATTCAAATTTTGTCTCGATAAATGCAACAATTACAGTCTGTATTCCCAGTTAAATTTGTAAATAATATGCTACCGTGGTTTTAAAAATGTGTATTGAAAAATGATAAGCTTTTCATTTTTTACTTCATACTACTTTAAATTTTATGTTATTTAAATTTGAATAAGGTCTTGATAAAATAAATGATTCATATTCGCATTCCTTGTTGAATTTACAAAGAAATATATATTACCGCATGTTCCCAAATTTGTTTAAAACAAAATAAGCAATTATCCTTTTTCTTCATACTATTGTATTATTTTTATAAGCTGTAAATCAGCATGAGGTCTTTATAAATAACATGATTGAAGTTTGGATTCATATCTTGGTTTGTAAAGAATATACTGCCACATGTGTCAAAATATGTGTGAGAAAAAATAAGCATTTCTAGTTTTATTTTATACTTATCCAGAAATTTGGTGATCAATTTTCAAATGAAGTCTTGTTTAGTAAAATAATTCATATTTACATTTGTCGCTTAATTTATAATCAATATATTACAAAATGCATCAAAATGCTTGTTTTAAATAAATAAGCGATTTTCGTTTTACTTCACACAAATCAATCATTTTGTGTGAATAAAGTGTTCATGTGTTATATGATTCGTATGCTAAGTAACTGAATAAGATTTTAATATATTAAATGATTCTTTTGTGGATTATTATTTTAGTTTGGAAATAATATGCTATCGCGAGTGCCAAATTATGTGTTAGAAAATATTTAGCGATTCTCGTTTTGCATGAAACAAATCCAGAAATTCATGCCACGAGGTCGTGCCAAAATAAATGATACCAATAGGGATTCGTATTCTAGTTTGTGAATAATATTTTACCGCGCGTGTCGAAACGTGCGCAAGCAAAAATTACAAAATTGATGTATTGCTTTATCCTAATCCAGAATGTTTGCCTGCCCCATATTTGATTGATGTTTTTATAAATAACATAATTTTCACTTAGTTTCATAATTTATATTTTAAATAATATAATATTGCGTGTGTCAAAATGCTTGTTGGAAATAAATAAGTAATATGCGCTTTACTTTATACTAAAGTAAATTTTTTTAACCTTGTATTTGACTGAGGTCTTAAAAACTTATGTGATTCATACATGGGATTCGCATTTTATT
Organism: Eudiplozoon nipponicum; assembly: GCA_029291075.1. NCBI lineage: Eukaryota > Metazoa > Platyhelminthes > Monogenea > Mazocraeidea > Diplozoidae > Eudiplozoon > Eudiplozoon nipponicum. Next base: position 22,374 of record JAQBSW010005722.1, on the reverse strand, counting down.
TATGAATAATATATTACCGCAAATGTCAAAATGTGTGTACGAAAAATATAGGCAATTCACATTTTTAATACTAATCCAGAATTCGTTTTTGCTCCGTAGTTGAGTAAAGTTTTGATAAAATATGTGATTCATATTTGAAATCCTTTTTTAATTTAGAAATAATACGTTGGCGCATATGTCATAATGTGTGCACCAAAAAATAAGCACTTTTCGTTTTACTTTAAACTAATTCAGAATTTTTGTTCATTTTGAATTTGAATGACCTCTTGAGTAAACACATGCTTCATCTATGAGCTCTTCGATTAATTTACAGATTATATATTGCCTAACATGTCGAAATATGGTTAAAAACTAAGCTATTCTCAAATTACTATATACTAATCCGGTATATCTTTGTACTCTATATCTGAATCAGGTTTTCATGAAATGAATTATTCGAATTTTAATTATTTCTTAAAATTTATAGTTACTATATTACCGCGTGTGCCAAAATGTTTGTAAAATAAATAGCTGCAATTTTCGTTTTATTTTTGCTATTCCAGAATTTTTGTGTTTTCTGCTCTTGAATCAGATCTTGATAAACTAGATTACTCGCAAATGAATTCTCTGTTTAAATATTAAATAAAATCATGATAGTTTTCATCATCTTCACGGAAAGCAATACATATTGCTCTTCACAACTACATAACCATGAAAAAAAACAGAATTAAAATAAGAAAATAAGATTAATTATAAATATTTGGAAGCAATTATAGTAACAAAGTTAATAATTTATACAATTCTATTTAAAAAGGATAGTTATTTCTGACAAGGCAGATTTAGTTAATATGGGTATATTTTCCAAAGTAACACAGAGAAATTTCGGCAAGCCAGACTTATAGGCAACACTGTTATGGCCAATTCTGTCATAAGGCAAGGCAACATCGGAATTACTTCATTGTGGTTTACGTTGTATCGCATCAAAAACACAATCAATCCTCGCAGCTAGCTCTGCTCAACTAAGAAACGAATGTTACGAAGAAGATTCCACTAAAAATCTGCAACAAGACCGCCAATGAGCTTGACTTTATGTCATAACGCACACAATTTTCATCCAAGAATTATGATGCTCACGAGTGGGTCTCATCCTGCCTAATTTAAATTTAGTTGACTTTGGTTGCTCCTGACAAGTCAAAATCTGTTCATTTCGTTTCTTAAGCCAGTCTGGCGCTGGGGGAGTTAATATTGCCCCACTGGGCAGTTGAACTTCAGGTAAACGCAAACCACGACTGAGCCAATGCAGTTGATGAAGCAATATTTTGTTGTCTAACTAGAGGCACTTGTTAGTGGATCCACAAACATGTTTACGAATGTCAGCGTTACTTATTCCTTATTGATAACCTATGTTCTTTATACTTTTCAAACAACGTTGGTCAAATTCCTGTCAGCCTCTAAAATTATAAACACCGTGAGGCCAAGTCTCACTCGCGTATAATAAAAATGAAAGTTCAGATGCTTTATTCACACGACCTTTAAAGTAGAACGAAATAGACGTAATTCTCCATAAATGGCGAATAACGAAGAAAGTTATTGTAGCCTTCGTGTTTCTCATACTCACCTCGTCAGTCATACTGCCTAAGTTATTAATAGGTTTGAAAAGATATGCAACTACGTCCAAATATTTACTTTGTGATAAGTGGGCGATTCTGCGTTCCGTATACTTAGAGGGTAATAATTTCTAACCAAAACACGGAAAACTGCATGCTTATTTATTCAAGGTGGCCTGAATAGAATAACGTTTGTCGTGTGCATAGTCCCGATCGACTAATCTATCGTCCGAGAAAAGTTTAAGACATGCATCCTGAACGTATGAATTTGTACTGTTCATCACGACAACTTTTACGAATTTACACAAAAATAAAGAAAGTGGAGAGCCTTGACGAACACCACTGGAAGCACTTGTAAACATAGCGCATATAATATTTACAAAATTGTTGACCGTATCACTATTCGACAGAATATGAAATGAATATTCCGATTCGTTTAGTCAAATGCACCTATGAAGTCTAGAAAGACGGATATTGTGGACGGCGATATATATATATATATATATATATATATATATATATATGTCGCCTTTCAGAAACATTTCTTAGAGTAAATATATTATCTCTAAAACTGCTTCCTAACCGGAATCCGGCTTGTTCTTCTTCTTGAGTCACGTTAAGCGCCAAGACAGCGTAAGATAATCAAAGAAAATAACCTGGATACGACTGAAGGGAAAGTTATACCACGTTAGTTATAATGCAAACTAGGATTGCCGATTTTGAGGGAAGGAATGATTGTCAACTCATTCGAAGCAAGCGGCACGAATTCCTCATTTAATATAGTACGAATAAGATTAGTCAACTTTCCAGAAATTATGTCATCACTTTTCTTAAATTAACTAAAAAAAATCATCGGGACCTACAGCTTTGTAACATTTAGGAGGTAGAATTGCATTACATATCTCTAACTCTAACGATTGTTCGAGAAAAACGATCAATCATGTTGACACAGACAGACTTTGGGAGGATCAGAACTGACGCAGGTGCCCAAAAAATTGTCTTAGAAGTGTTTAGCCTACTTATAAAAACGCCACAGTGTATGGATTATTAGATTGTTGCTGCAAATATTTAGTTTCGCTAGCTTTTAAATAGCACAGATCTGACTTAGAAATAACATAATACCCCATGTTTCAAAGTTTGTTTCAGAGTAACCAAGCAATTATCGTTTCACTTTATGCAAAAGAATGAAAAGTTTCATAATTGGATAAATTTTACTGTACTCCGTTGAACAAAGTGTTGTAAGTATATAACAAGCGGTTCTCGTTCGTCTTTATGCTAATCCAAAATTTTTGTTTTTGTAATAGAATAACTTCTTTAGAAATGAGTTGATTCATATTTGGTTTCTTCGTTTCAGTTAAGAGTATTGTAATACCCCATTTTTTTAAATATTTGTAAGATTAAGAAATTTAATTCTTGTTTTTGTTTATACTAATCAAATGTTTCTGTGTGCTGTTTAATTGAATTAGGCCTTAGTAACAGAGATGATTTTTACTCTTCCACAATTTTTGTCTGCTTTGTCGCTGAATGGAATATTGGTAAAATAGTCGATTGATTCATGGATACTTTGTTCAATTAATGTAATACATAAGACCTCAGCTGTCAAATTTTCAATAAGAGAAAATAAGCATTTCTCGTTTTACTTCATGCTTATCCAGAACCTCTGTGTGCGCTTTCGTTGAATGAAGTCTTTGTACATTAATTGATTTACATTTTGTTTCTCCTTCATATTTATTAGTAATATATTGCTGCATGTGTCAAAATGTGTTTATGAATAAAATAATAAACTCTCGCATTACCTTGGATAACCAAGAATTTTTTGTCTAGTATATATGTGAATGAAGTTCTGACAAATGATTGACACATATTTTGAGTTTGCGCTTAATTTACAAATTATATAGTACCCCATGTGTCAAATTTGGGTAGGAAAAAATGAACACTTTTCGTTTTTATTCCTTATTGCGTGCTCTGTCTTTGAATGAGATCTTCATAAATTAAACTATTCATATTTGCACTAATCTTTTAATTTATAAATAATTATAATTGTCAAACTTTTTTTAGGAAACAAATATGCAATTCACGTTTTAATTTATTCAAATTCAAAACTCCTACCGCTCTTTTGTTAAATAAGGTTTTCAGAAATTAATTGATTAATACTTTCATTCTTTATTTAAATTATAATTTATACAGTAATCGATGTGTTCATATGTGTATAAGAAAGAAATAATCAATTCTTGTTTTACTGTATAAAAATCGAAATCATTGTGCGCTCTGTTGTTGTGTGATGTTGTGATAAATTTAAAAAATCATATTTGGATAATTCCCTTTATTCTGTAAATAATGTACAACACAATGTGCCAAAATGTGTGTAAGGTAAAAGCAATCATTTGTCATGTGACTTCATACTAATACAGAATTTGTTTTTCAGTTCCTAAAAGTCACAACTGGTGGTCTTCTTTTATCGATATATGTTTCTTCAAATTCACTGTGGTCAAAAGCATTGATACCAATATGGATATTTTGCTCAATTTTAATTGTGACGGTTTTTTGTTTCAAGGGAATTAGAGATACTATTTCACTACGTACCATTCTTAACTTGATCTAGTCTAGATGATACTTTTATTTTAGTAATTTAGCTTTTATTGTCTTCAATATTTTGAAAAAAATATTAATTGAACTATCATTTAGTTTTAATATTTAGTGTTTAAAATATAATTTTACAGCTGAAACAAATATATACATTTTAGAATTGATCATCGTAGCTATTTTAACTAAATCAATGGTTAGTTGAAAGCGTTACTGACGGGCTTGAAATAGAGAATAATCGTTATTTAGCTGAAATATTCTGTTTTGATACCTACGTTAGATTTCAATCATAATCTTCTAATCACTTGTGCGTAATAATTATAAAACTGCTTCTAAAAGACATTTCATTACTTTTTATTGGCTTTTTGAAATTGTCCTGCTGCTACATTAGGCATTTTACAAGTCTGCTCTTCAAATTGACACACAACGCAATAATTACTAACATATGTCAGTATAAACTAAGAATTGCCTTTTCTACACTATACAATTCTTAGTTTATACTGACATATGTAAGTAATTAATTGGTCAGATGTTTATATCAAGACCGCAACCTTGATTATAATAATTGTTATCACCACCCGCGCAACCAATGTTCGTTTAATTACACAACACAATAGTTTAAACGACCTGTAAATACAAGACAATTAATTTAATATCTTTGAGATCTATGAGAATAAACTTTTGAAGTTTTTTTATATTAAAATTTAGAGTGAAAATAACGGAATTCTTACACTTGCGATAAATGTGAATATTAACCAATAAAGGAATTTTTAAATAGCTTTGCTTGCGCGTTTAATTCGAGCTCTGAAGTTTCAATGAGAATTGAATTAAGATTCCGGTGTTTATTCAAATTAATTAAAATTTATAACATTTAGATACTGTTTGTGGCGGAGACATAATATATATATATATATATATATATATATGTATTTATGTATGGATGTATGTATATATGTATATATATATATATATATATAATTATGCATTAGGTGTTGTGCACCGAGCACAAATTATTTCAAAAATGACCAGAAATGTAAACCAAAGTCATCAATCACGGAAGATATAATCTCGTGCACATTCGTTTCGTGCTTAATGGCGACTTATCAGTGGGAGCCAGTATTACGCCCTTTGCTAACTACATATTTTAGTGAGGAATGTAAGAATGTAGAACGGTACAATTTCCTATACGAATGTGTAAAATTGCAGTAGTGAAGCTAACTTTATATAAAATCTTCGACAGTACGCCTTCAAAGAAAACTTAACATGTAATATATATACCATGTCTGTAAAGATACTAACATTATGGCTATTGTGTCAGTATCCAATACCAACATTATGGTACCGAAAATGTACATGGTACTAAAATTACGGTTCCCGAGTCGGCACGTGTTACCAACACAATGGATTACAATGCATGCTGTAGTTCACCAAAATTAAGAATTACTACTATTTCTCCAATAATTCCATATACTTTTACTTCATGGATATCAGTTATCACATTTCGCGGTAATACAGACATCATTCAATTCAATATATAACAGTTAGATACTGATTGTGACGAAGGATAATATAAATGCAATTATGTATTAGTGTATTGCGCACCTATATAAAAATGGTTTTTAATTGTATTACCTATATATATATATATATATATATATATATACATATATATATATATATATATATGGCGAAAGCTGCAAAAAGTTAATAATCGTGACTGCATAGAAATTGTGCAGCTGACATTTCCAGGAAAGAGGTGAGAGCCGCATATTTAAGTTTTGCTTTCTATATATATGAATTGCGGTTCGATCCTTGCTAGTTATTTTGACGTTGTACTCTGATGATGATCGTGGACGGCCAAAACGCGTCACTACATGCGACTGGCGGTAGTTTTGCTATGTTGTTTGACGACTGGTTAAATACAATGGGACTGGTGTTTACCTCAAGCTAGCGAAAGTTAATTAAAAGATTCGTTACCACCCTCCGTTAATTAAATTAATTTTTAATTGTATTGCTTTTATATGTGTGTCAAAAGCTACAAAACGTTAATTTCCGGGACTGCATAGAAATTGTGCAGCCGACATTTCCGGTCAAGTACAATTTTTGCGAGACTATAAGATGTGGGAGACGCTTATCTAATTTTGTTTTCCATATATATATATATATATATATATATATATATATATATATGCAGTGCGGTTTGATCCTTGCTAGTCAGTTTGCGGCCGTAGTCTAATGATAAGCATGGAAGGTCGACGAAAGGTTATATACCATGAGATTGGTGTTTATCTCAAGCACACAAACTTGATTTGAAGATTTGTTACCACAACCAACGCAGTCGATGTTTGTTAAATTTTCAGTCAAATGAAATATATAGAAAACTCATTTTAAATTAATTTTATATGCATTGTGGTTTGATCATCGTTAGTCCGTGTTTGTATTTGCTCTTGTGATTACCATGGAAGTTCAAAACACATCAGTAAATGTGGATGACCGTAGTCATAATACATTGAGTAATACTTTAGTTGTAATAAGTGTTTGTAAATCCTAAGCTCGTTTACTTGACAGAAAATAGTGATAAGCACGCACTAATTCAAAACTAATTTAATTTAAGAACTTATGTACGTGTGACGTGTGTTGGAAATATTTTATATGCGTGACTGCATAGAAACTTTACAGTCGACATTTCCAGGAAGGTAAAATTTATGTGAGACAACTTGGGATGTCAACCGTATATCCGATTTTACTCCCAATGGATATGAATTGCAGTCTGACTCTCCATATTAACTTTGTTGTTTTGCTCTAATGATGATTAAGATGCGCCAAATAGCGTCAGTGTGTGTGATAGACAGTAATTTTTATTTTGTGAAATTGGTTAAATATAATGGTTTAGGCGTACATTTTAAACTCGAACGCATAACTTTAAAAAAATTATTCCCATCGTCAGTGCAATCAATGTTTGTTTGACCGTATTATCTACATAAGTGTGGCTAAATAAGTAAAATTATTAAGTTCCTGACTGCATGGATATAGTGCAGCCGGTATTTCCAGTCAAGCTTACAATTTTGATTTAATAAATTATTATCACTTTCCGCGCCATCAAAGATTGTTTAATTGGATAACAACCATAGATGCGGCAATAGCTCCAAAAATGTTATCCTATTGGCTGGTATAAATTGCGCAGCTGAATATTCCAGTCAAGTACAATGTATGCAAAACTACTTGATATTAGAAACGCATAACTGATTTTTAATAACTTAAAAATGCATTTCTGTTCTATCGATGTCAGTCAGTTGAACGATACACTATGACGGTAAACTTGGAGGCAAGAAACGCGTCAGTAAGTGAGATTAGCGGTAAATATTCTATGTGATGCGGCTAGTTAAATTCATTGAGAATGGCGTTTACCACAAGCGTGTAAATTTAATTTTAAACTATAAATATTACCATCCGCGCAATGAAGGCTTGTTTAATTGAATAACTTATTTACATGCGGCAAAAATTTCTAAAAAATTCAGAAAAATACAGTGCTTATAATTTAACGATCATTAGTTGCGTGGGTAACCAGATCATTATTTTAAATCAAGGTTGTGATATTGAAATAAACACCATTCCCATTATATATTACATATGTCAATATAAACTAAGCATTGTATATTATAGAATGATCGATTCATAAAGTAGACCAGTTTCGTCCTTTTTGAGATCTCTTCAAGTACTATTCAGAATTAACAGCGGGCAGGATTTGAATCTTAGCTGGTCTGCCGCGGAGTCTGTGATTCTAACCAATAGACCACTTTGCCACAAGCTACACACAATTTCCAATTACAGACTAATTTATGTTTTTCGTTAACTTCTCCTTCAGCTGGAGCCTCTATGACATCTCTTTGGAGCTAAAGTTTTAACTATTCATCTACAATCTGTCATTTTAAAACCGAATTTTATCTATTTTGCATAAATAAACTAATGTAGCGATTGCTAAACATTTAGAGGTCTTCTTTGCTCACGGATGCTGCATGCATTTATTTTGAGCATTTACATAAATTTGCCGATAAGAAAATAATGAATTAGCCACAAATAATTATTTCTACAGATATCGCGGGAAGTATCTCAAATTCATCATAGGAAATTTCTTTAGGTTCTTGTTTTTTAAGTCTTCAATTTAGTAAAGTTATATTGCTGCAATCAGTATTTGCACTCTGTTTTAGTAAATATTTTGCAATAATTCTTATTTTTATGTTATTGTGGAGGTCGATTAACTCCCCATATAATAATAAATCAATTTTTCTTTTTGGGCATTTGATGTCACTGATGGTTTAATTAAAATAGTACTGTTTTGTAATTTGCTCTCTTTAAATTGTTGAATATTATGGCTTTTCTTTACTGAATTTAATATTCAATCTTCTTGAGATTTTGGAAATTGGAAATACGAATCTGGCATCACACATTGTCTCTCTAATGGTAGTGACGAAATGGCTTCTAAAAAATGGATAACAGCATTAATTGTGAGGACGTAGAGCTGTTGACTGCAGGACATGAGAAAGTTAACCTAAGAGAAGGTGATGAACGGAATTAAAAATTTGTTTGTTCTAAATTTGGTGATCATTCCAAAAATATTGAAGATACAACACGGAAATCACAATGGCTCTCCTTTGGTAGTGACCAAAGAACATCTACACTAGTCCAAGATGCATTCTTTTATATATCACATGGAGCTCTGCTTCAACCGACAGATATTACTTTTCCTACCAATATTTTACCACCCCCATTGCTATATTTACATTTAAAAAAACCTCCAGTCATATTTTCACTAACTTTAAATTATCTTGCTTAAGACTTATGCCTTTATATATTTTCAATTGTATGGCAAGATGGCCATTGTTACCATGAGAAAATTATTAGTATTGTCTTTTTTTAAATTTACCTAACCCACGCGCAATAATAACTCTTAAATTCAATCCAACAATACTCCCTTTAAATTTAACAAAATCTATCTCTTTTCCAAAGACAAGTTTATTCAACGCACCACCTACGAAAACTACACTTGTACTTCAGCACAAGTTTAAGAGGGTGGATAGCATACAGTTCTTTATCAAATTCTTATGCGAGAACTCTGATTGAAAGCGCAACTGGTTCCTTCTTTACTAGTAATATTCTCTTTATGATTCATTATTTCTATGCTTTTAAGAAGTTTTTGAGCGATAAGTTTCTTCCTACCTAGCCTTCAAATTAGACCCAAAACGTCACATATGGCCATTCCAATGCTAACTATTTACTTTTTCTAATTACTGCTTACAATTATTAATTACTCTGTAATAATTTGCTATACTAAATCTTCTCGTTTTATTTCAGCTAATTATCAGTAAGTCAAAACTTTTGACGACAGTCTTAATTTCATTCAGCTGAAGGCAGTAAATCCTACACACAAGTTTTACACTAGTCGACTTTATCTTAGTTAATCCTACCTTACGGAAACTCCAAAAATACGACGATGAAAGCCGACGGCCAACGACTGAAGCTAGTTCATCGTCGTCTTCTAACAGAGTCTTAAATTAGTTTATATCCTCTACACGGCATTGAAATTCTGACTTGAGAAACCTTATTCTATTTGATTCTTATCTAGTCAGTTGAAATATATTTCTCCTTAGAACGAACTTACACGAAGTTAAGGGAAGCACTTCTCTTTTACAACTTCCATTAGCCTTATGGTTAAATATTTATGTAGTCACAATTTCATTCAACTTTACATATCCCTACTTTTGAATTTTCACTTATCATTTCAATTGTTTGGCCAGATGGCCTTTGTTTCCGAATAAATTTATTATTAATATTTTTATCAATATTATTATTATAAATGTTATTATTATTACTATTTTCATTTTTTATCAACATAATTTATTATGGTAGGATACTATTCAAATGTAGGGTGGAACGCATCGACCGGAGAGAGCGTGTTTGCGGGTTTTCAACTCTTTCTCTAATTTCGAAGGATATCGGGTTTCATTTTGTTTTTAATTTCAGATTCTCGGGATTTTTTTGTCTGATCTCATTTTTAGGTTACACCAGGAATCTACCTACACACATTTTTTTGGATTTTACCTTCAGTTTTCAAGGATCTTTTCCTAGCCCACCCGATTTCCCTTTTTATTTTTGACATTTTAATACCCATTCTTTTCTTTTTTTCCTCTCATCAATATTTCTGCTCTTCTATCTCACTCCACCATGAACCAGCTCTCGTCGCAAGCCCCCATCTCCCCGTTCATCACCCAAAAGCTTATCTCTAACATCACTGACCTCCAACAGCAAATGGCGGACATCTCAGGATTAATTGGAGCCCTGACAGGCAACCTTTCATTATCCACTATTCAACCCCATTTGTTGCGTCAAGCTGATGCGTTTCTGAACGGGGTAGCCAGGGAGGTTGCCCTGAGAAATCAAAACAAGAGAAACATCTTTTTATGGTCCCCGCTCTCCCCTCTCTCAAAGGATGCTCTGGCCTCTGATATGATCAGCCAAATAGGAGACAACTTTAGCCACCTTAAAGAGATCTCCTCGGGTAAGGGTCAAGCATTTATTCTCTCCTCACATAAAAGACTGTCTGACGATGAGCTTCGTCACCTCAAATTGCACTCGCCCACTTTAGCATCCGGGAAAGTCAAACTAAAGCGAGATCATAAGCTACTACAGAGGACCCTAGAGAAAGCCCACCCAAGTCACCACTACGCCACACGTTCTAGTAACTCTTCTATCCAAGCTAACCATACTCCCACCATATTTAAAAAAGTCTACCTCTTCTCCAAAGCCACTAAATGTCTTCATCGCTCTTCCCACAGACATAAAGCTCCTACCCCAGCACGAATTCAAAAAGGCAGCCCATCAGTACTTCTTCAACAAACTTCTTTGCGATACCACCGATTGGAAACGAAACTGGTTCCTTCTCAATCCATAACATTTACTTCTCCCCAGGCTATTCTCTTTAACTTCTCTAATCTTCCACTTTACCTCCTTGGTCTTCATCCCTTCTTCTTGACTCACTGATACCTCTTCTCAACCCATTCGCGACCCCATCATATCCACGTAGTGGATACCTTACTGTTTTCCTCATCCAATTCTTTTCTTTCTTGTTTCAGCGGAGGACCGATAACCCAACAGGACATCGACTTTCCCTGGCCTTCCTTCAATCACAACCTCGTTCTACGGATGCCTGCGACCCGTGCAAGAAGCTCGTCTTCAATCCGACTGATTCCATCCATGTCCTGGCTATGCTCCATCAACTGAATCTCCACGACAATGGACTCCATCGACCGATGTCTGCCTACGATCCGCCATCTTTATTATCTTTATTTTCGAACTCACTTTTACCTAGAAGCTCTGACAATTCATGGACTTTCTCCAATTGATCTTGTCTAGTCAAATGGAATTTTGTTCTTATTTATTTTTCACCAGATTGAACTATCTTGACGTTTTGATAACATTTCCCTTCCCAAACCCCCCTGCCATCAAATACTTTGCTAGTCACAATTCCACTCACCTCCACATATCCTACCCTTGATTTGTTATCTCAATGGTCGGGCCAGTTGGCCTTTGATGCCAAATAAATGTATTATTATTATTATTATTATTATTATTATTATTATTATTATTATTATTATTATTATATTATTATTATTATTATTATTATTATTTATTAAGACATAAACAGATATCTTTGACACATCAATTTTCTGTTTGATGTACACAAATATAGATGTCAAATAATATGCTTACCATAACAATGAATGAAAATCGTTCCAATATACATACATAGTATATGGACATTTATCGACAAATTTGCATCAGTATAAATTAAACCTCCGACTCGACCAATTGTCCAAGCAAGTATGAGAGCAAGGTCAGTTAATAGCAGAGCCTTATCAGTAAAACTAAAAACATTACCTGGATTAGAACAACAAGTATTAAAAACCAAACTAGATGTATCTTATTATCAAACATCATGCGCAATAGATAATTCTAAGTTACGAAATCATATATTATAGTAAGAAAAACAAGCTAACGTAATTATATTTCCGAAAGTAATGTTTTGTAAACGCCCCGGCTTCAAGTAAATGCCGTACGACGTTACAAACTCGGTTAAGGTGCTCTGAATAGAGATTAGTTACTGATATGGGGGCCCTTAAGAGGGCCTTGGCGGCGTTCGCGTAAGTTATATGTATGTAAGTTGATGTTCTGTTCCTTGGGTGGACTCTGGTTGTGGTTCCTGCTGTTGTTATCATGTGTGTTGAAGTTCTGCATTAATTGGCTCGTCTTGCTGGCTGAAGTGCAACACGGTGAGTCACGAATGTTGCCAATTGTTGGTGAAACAAATCAATATCCAGCGTAGGTATTGACAGCCGACAGCACGCACATGTGTAACACGAGGCAGAAAGCAGATATGACCAACTGACTTGCATGGTAAATTACCGTGCTTAAATAGCATGCAATATGTGTACTTGCATACTATTGGTTAAACGTGGTTAAACGTGGTTAAACGGCAATTTGCTTTTTTCTCATTGGTGCAACGTAAATAAATTTGAATTTAATTTACGCAATATGTCGGCGATTGATTTGTGTCGTTACAACACTTTCCTCTCTGAAAAAAAGAAAAAATATTCCTCTCTGCGAGGCTAGATAAGAAATGCATGACAGAGTTCGAACCAAGTTAAGCAAAAATATGATGAACCATAAGTGCTGGGCTTAAATATGCTTGTTGGTTGCTTCAACAATGATATGATGCCAGGTAACCACTAGGAATTGCTACACAAATTGTTAGCTCTAGTGGACGGTCATAGCACGTGAGGCAAAATAGAGCAGTGTAAGTTTTTGGAGCCGCAGCGTGAAGATTTCGAGGTAAATCGCCTCTGAATTTGCCAGGTTTAAGTTAAAACCTAAGCAGGTTGGATCGTTGTCAATGTGTTTGTATACGACCAAAGGAGCTAGAGTGCTCGACGTTGTGGTCATGACATTTGTAGAGTGGTCTTTGTGAAATAGATAAAGTTGAGATATGCATTGAAAGTGGCCTGTACCATGATATGAAGCTGATCACTACTTAGTGTTGCTACACGAAAGCGTTAGCTCTAAGTAGCTGGTCATACCAAAATAGGCAGTGTAATGTCATGTGTGAGAAATACATTATAATGTAAAAATATATACATTAAAATCAAAGGTAATTGCATAAAAATATGTACACGAACATTGCCTCAGAGATGGCATAATACCAAAGAACTGTTCAAAAATGCTACACAACTGTTAGCTAAGAACAGCTGGTTATGCCACGTGAGACAAATACGAACAATAACGTAAGGTTAAAAAATTTTATAGTTAATGTTAATGTTTTAAAAAAAATTAATTACGCGTTATACAAAGCAGGTTATTGAGATTGTGGGCAGACGGAGCCTGAGACGTGTGTAGAAGGTTGAACGCTCTCAGGATCAGGTGGTTCGATAAACGGTTTCAACCTGTCTATGCTTACTGATGTCGGTGTAGCGCCTTGCATAATGATGAAGTATTTTGGCTGTCTTAGTAAAATCGGGTAAGGACCGCGATACTTTGGTTGTAGTGGTGCAACAGCATTATTGTTGCGAACGAGTACTCTCTTGCAGCTGTGGAGCTGTGGGTGAACGAAGACTGGACGAGGCGTGTGTCTCGGCTGCTGTTCGGACATGTTACCGAAATGAAGTCGAAGGCGGGTAGCTTCGTTTTGTGGGTCATCTTGTGCCGGTAGTAGACGTGGGAGCTGACTAGGCAGGCGTAGATCCATGCCATACAAGAGTTGTGACGCAGACGTTTTAATGGATTCACGAGTACGGGAACGCATGGCAAGCAGAACTAAAGGTAGTGCATCGACCCAGTTGCCATTAATGGACGAGGATGCTAAAGCTGCTTTGAGTTCCCTATGCATTCTCTCTACCATGCCATTAGCTTGGGGATGGTAGGCAGTCGTCTGGCGTAAGATGCATCCCATGTACCGCAAGGTGGTTTTGAAACGATCAGATGAGAAGCAAGTGCCTCTGTCCGTGATGACCTCATTGGGAACACCATAATTGGATATCCATGCAGAGATAAAACCGTTAGTTACTTCGTCTGCAGAAATGGTGCCAAGAGGTAATGCCGCAGGCCACCGTGTAAATCTATCGATCATAGTTAGAAGGTAGCTGAAACCTTGAACCTTTGTCAGATGAACTATGTCGATGTGGACGATGGCTAGGCGAGAAGTAGACCGAAAATGTTGCAACTTAGAACGAGTGTGTCGTGTGATCTTGTTTTTCTGACAAATTGCACACTCTGAGACCCATCGTTTAACATTCTGCCTAAGTCTGTGACCCCAGAAACGATCTGTAAGAAGTCGGACAGTCGCTTGGCTTCCTGGGTGAGAAATTGAGTGAATTGAATCGAAAACTTTTCTCTGAAGGCTGGTCGGCAGAACTGGCTTGTTGGGCTGCGTACCCGTGAAGTAAACAATTGGTAAGCCTTCCCACAGACGGCATATGAACTTGGTTGGGTGACGGGCTATTGATCTTTGAATGTGAATGTCACCGCGTTGTTCAGTTCGCAGGAGAGTTGGCGTTAGTGCAGGTTCACTGAGTGCCACGGAGTTGACAGTGAATGGTGACGGCGAAGGTGGTTGTAGAGAGACGTCTGGCCTGGACAGGGCATCTGCAATGAAGTTCTGTTTGCCCTTGACGTGAAAGACGTCAAATTGCCATTCGCTTAGACGAGAAAGCTGTCTTTCCACTCTGGCAGGGTACTTGGCGATAGATGAAGTTGCGTTTCGAAGTGCGCTAACTAGTGGTGCATGATCTGTGAAAACAACAAATCTGCTACTGCCAATGATGCTGATAAAATGGCGCACTGCGTCGTGGATGGCGAGAAGTTCTCGGCCGAAAGTGTCGTACCTCGTTTCTACTGGTTGGAGAGTACGCGAGTAGAAACTGATAGGCTTCCGAACTCCGTCGATCTCTTGTTCCAAAGTGGCTCCAATAGCGAATTCAGAAGCATCTGTCGTGAGTAGAAATGGCTTTTCGAAATCTGGATGCGTTAGCATTGTGGCATTTGCTAACGAGTTGATGGCAAGTCGAAGTAATTCCTCGTCTTCGGATGACCAAGCAATGATGGAATTCTTGCTAAGTCCTTTTCGGTTCCGCAGGTGCCTGCACAAAGGATAAAGTTGTTTTGAAAGTCCTGGAAGGAACTTGCGATAATAGTTTAGTACTCCCAGGATTTTCTGCAAATCGCTCAAAGTCCTTGGTGACTTGATATTCTTGATTGAATTCGTCTTTGACGGCAACGGTTGAATACCTTGGGCCGTGATACGATGCCCTAAGAAGTCGACGGATGAAGTTGCAATCTGCGTCTTGTCACAGTTGATCTTGAGTCCGTGGTTGGATAAGCGTGAGAGGACATTTCGTAGATGTTTCGCATGAGATTCTAGATCTGGACTGAATACCATAATGTCATCTAGATATGACATACAATAAGCAGAGTCGTCGCGAAGTATGTTGTCTATGAATCTTTGAAATGTCTGAGTAGCACACTTAAGTCCAAAAGGCATGTAAAGATATTCAAAAGGCCAAATGGAGTGATGACTGCAGTTTTCTCGATATCCTCTGGTGCTACCGGTATGTGATGGTACGCTTGTCTGAGGTCAATCACTGAGAAGAAATTGCTGCCGTTGAGTTTTTCAAGTAAAGTGTTGATATTTGGAATAGGATATGCATCAGATTTTGTCACTGAATTTAGCTTACGGTAGTCTCCACAGGCTCTGTACGATCCGTTTGATTTTGAGACTAAGTGCAGTGGTGACGCCCATGAACTTTTCGATGGTCTGATGATTCCCTCTTCCAAAAGCCTTGAGAATTCTTCTTGGGCAGCTTTCAGCTTAGCAGGAGCCAGTGGTCGCTTCTTGAGTGCAATAGGTTGTCCTTCTGTGACGATATGATGCATCGTGTTGGAGACTCGTAGCTCTGACTTGTTAAGATCGAAAAGCGATTTGTATTTTCGAAGAGCTGCTGATATCTCTGCTGAATGATGCACTGGGGTTGGCTGAATGACCTGTAACTCCAAACGCTCGGAGGCAAGTGTCCAAAAGCTTTGTTCAAGTCCGGTGGAGGGGTCGATGATCTTTTGATTGGCAAGATCAACAATGAGCCGAAATTTTAGAAGGAAATCAAGGCCTATTATATTATGTGAGACCTTGGCAATGATGAAGTTGTGGGAAAATTCACGTCGTAGACCTATGTTGAGTGTGCGGTATTGGCAGCCATAAGTTGGTATGGGCTCGCCTGTAGCTGTTGCGAGAAGAACGCCTAGCGACATCTCGGCCATTGAATCACCTTTGAGAACTGAGACTGCCGCACCTGTGTCTACGATGTACTCTTCGCCAGTTTTGAAATCAAGAAGGTGCAGAAGTTCGTTTGGCTGTTTGGCCGGGTCATGCAAACAAGTAGGCTGGTGATTGCGACCGGCATTGTCTGTTTGGTTCTCTATGTGAAAAATTCGGCGTGGACGAAAAGAGTCGACAGGGATGTCGGATTGTAGTTGGCTTCTTCCCTGTAGCGCCGTTGATGCCGTTGATGCCGTGGGCAGAAAGTACGGTCTTCTACTTCCTGCGCCAGACGTTTCCCGATACTGATGCACCCTTGTGCCTGCGGTCTGTTGTCCTCTCCGTCAGCTGTGGAAATTGACACTCATTCGGAAATTCTTCGGAACGACAAAGACAAACTTGGCAAGCATAAAAAACCTTCTGGTGGTTATAACACCAGTTCTTTGGGGCATATTTATTAAATGATTGCGGAGATCTCGATCGCCGCCTACCATTATAATTTGACTTGGAAACGAATTTTGGTCGAGCATTCACATGATTTATCTCCGATTTGGTAATGGCCAATCCTTCTAGAACTTTGGCCATGTTCGCCACTGTTCTCTCTAAGGAGGAGATTCTATCATCTTGCAGGGGTGAAGAAAAGGATGATGGATTCACTTTGGGTTCCAAAACCCTATATTCTAACTCACATCTCTCAGATAAGTCATCTATAGAGAGAGTGTTGGGGAGCTGTCTGGCAAAGAGTTTTAATGTTTGGGGAAGATTGTTAATAAAAACAACCTTAGCCTCATGGTCAGAAATGTTGGTTTTATACCAACGTTTCCGTAATTCCCTCAGTATTTCTATGGGGCCAAGATTTGGCATATCTAACTGCGCATATTTGTTTATTATCTGCTCAGTTTCAGTGGGTCCAAGCAAGGATTCTACCTCGTTTTGTAGGCCCAAAATGGGATTAGGTAGCTTCCTAATGGCCTCAAGCTTAGGATAAATCCGTCGCTGCAATTCAGAAGGTAGTTTAGCAAAAACCTTCGACAGTTTTTGATGACTGTCATAATCAGGAAACGGGGAGAAAGCGGAGTCTACGCGCATAAAGAATAGCTCACTATCTCCATCCCAAACAGGAACATCAATATCTAAAATTGGACCTGACATTTTAACAATCTTACGGGATCTTAAAAGCATAAATTAAAAGCAATATGAAAATATATAAATATACTTTAACGAAACGCTTACCCACAAACAGCTTCCACAGTTGAATAAGAGCAGAACAAAGAAGTCACTGTTTCCAAAATCCGAAGTTGAGTTGTTGAGTACGTACGGTGCCGTTTTGTACGTAGAAATGATGAACAAAGGACCCGTTGGCCTTTGATGCCGATGTGTTATTATTATCTCAACAAATCCACGAATATATACCCAACAATTTCCCAGAAATCCATTGTCAGGGTAAAGAAAACGAAAATGTCGATCCACAAACAGCTTTCTACAGTTGAATAAGAGCAGAACAAAGAAGTCACTGTTTCCAAAATCCGAAGTTGAGTTGTTGAGTACGTACGGTGCCGTTTTGTACGTAGAAAAGATGAACAAAGGACCCGTAGGCCTTTGATGCCGATGTGTTATTATTATCTCAAAAAATCCACGAATATATACCCAACAATTTCCCAGAAATCCACGGTCAGGGTAAAGAAAACACAAATGTCAATCTATTATTATTATATCCCCCCAACACAAACCGCGAATATATATATACCCAAAAAAATTCACAGATGGCCACGATCACGGTAGATAAAACGCAAATCTTAATCGATTTTTATCCCAAATAGATGAAAAAGGAAGTCAATTTTATTTATACCAAAAAAATCAGAACAATAATCAATATCCTGGCGCGGTCGCCAATTTTGTAAACGCCCCGGCTTCAAGTAAATGCCGTACGACGTTACAAACTCGGTTAAGGTGCTCTGAATAGAGATTAGTTACTGATATGTGGGCCCTTAAGAGGGCCTGGTAATGCGTTCGCTTGAAGTCTTCAGAGTTGAAGGATGTCCTAGAGCCTTAGGTGGACTCTGGTTGAGGTCGTCGCTCCCGTGGTTGAGCTGTAATCGCGTTGTGTATGGTGTCCTGCAGGTCCTGCACTCAATTGGCTCGTCTCTGCCGGCTGATCCCGCATCAAGATGAGTCACGGATGTAGTTAGTTGTTGGTGAAACTATCAAATCACCAGCGTAGGTATTGACAGCCGACAGCAGCGCACACGTATTGACAGCCGACGAGAACGCAGCAACAGCGTGAAGCAGGTGAAGGCAAATGCCACAACTGACTTGCATGGTAAATTACCGTGCTTAAATAGCATGCAATATGTGTACTTGCATACTATTGGTTAAACGTGGTTAAACGTGGTTAAACGGCAATTTGCTTTTTTCTCATTGGTGCAACGTAAATAAATTTGAATTTAATTTACGCAATATGTCGGCGATTGATTTGTGTCGTTACAATACATTTATTTTGCATCAAAGGCCAACTGGCCCAACCATTGAAATAACAAATCAAGGGTAAGATATGTGGAGGTTAATGGAATTGTGACTAGCAAATTATTTAATAGCAGGGGGGATGGGTTGGGGAAGGGAAAAGTTATCATTAACATCAAGATAGTTCAATCTGGTGAAAAATAAATAAAAACGAAGTTCCATTTGACTAGACAAGATCAATTTTGAGATAGTCCATGAAGTGTCAGAGCTTCTAGGTGAATGTGAGATCGAAAAAGATGGCGGACCGGAAGTAGACGTCGACCGATGGAGTCCATTGTCGTGGAGATTGAGTTGATGGAGCATAGCATAGAAATGGATGGAATCTGCAGGATTGAAGCGAGCGAGTCTTGCAGGGGTCGCAGGCATCCGTAGAACGAGGTTGTGATTGAAGGAAGACCAGGGGGAGTCGATGTCCGAAGCGAACCGTTGGTGGATCGGTAGGGCTGTTGGGTTTCCGGTCCTCCGCTGAAACAAGAAAGAAAAGAATTGGATGAGCAAAACGTAGTAAAGTATCCACAACGTGGATATGATGGGGTCAGGAATGGGCTGAGAAGTGGTATCAGTGAGTCGAGAAGAGAAGATTTAGACCAGAGAGGTAAAGTGGAAGATTAGATGACTGCCTGAGGGATTTCGCCCTCCGAAGTTAGTAAAGAGAATAGCCTGGGGTGAAGTAAATGTTATGGATTGAGAAGGAACCAGTTTCGTTTCCAATCGGTCGTATCACAAAGAAGTTTGTTGAAGAAGTACTGATGGGCTGCCTTTTTAAATTCGTGCTGGGGTAGGAGCTTTATGTCTGTGGGAAGAGCGTTGAAGACATTAGTGGCTTTGGAGAAGAGATAGATTTTTTTAAATATGGTGGGGGTATGGTTGGCTTGGATAGAAGAGTTACTAGAACGTGTGGCGTAGTGGTGACTTGGGTGGGCAAAGTTGGAGAGTGGTAAGCAAGTTGTGATCTTATGGATAAAAGAAATGACTCGAAGGTGACTGGTGAACCAAAGCGGAAGAAGGTTTGCCAGGAGTAGGCGTTCCCGATAGTTTTGGCATTTCGGGAAGACTCGCTTTAGAAATCTGGAGGATACCTGTTCAATAGTATACGAGGAGGCGAGGGTGAGAGGACAGTAGAATTCGCTGGCGTAGGAAATGAGGGGCAGAACGTAGACCTTGAATAACGTGAGTTGGAGAGTGGGATTGTTAGTCTTAAAACAGATCAGACGGGCCCATTTGAAGAGTTTGGAAGTAGTGTGTGTAAGGTGTAGGGAGAAGTCTAGGGATTTTGAGAAATGAATGCCAAGATGTTTGGCCGAATCTATTATTTCTATATCAAGGGGGTAGTTGGCAACCGGGATAGAGCAGAATGGATCAGAGGAGAGTTTCATTAGGCGAGTTTTGGTGGGATTTAGTTTGAGGCCGATTCTGCTGAGCTGCGAGTGGAGCGAGGATAGGAGCTCCGATATAAGGGGTAAGGTGGGGTTGGATGCTGTGGGGTTGCTGAATACGATAACCATGTCATCCGCATATTTGAACAGCTTGAAAAGGTTGTCTTCAACCTGTATGTGCGCGAGCGTAAGGTTGAAGAGAATGGGACCAAGTACGGAGCCCTGGGGAACACCGGATCGGATATGGGCTGGCCTCGAGTGACTACTGCCAACTTTTACTGTCGCATATCGGTTTCGGAGATAGTAACTAATAAGATTGAGAACGTTGCCGCAGATACCGCTTCTCAGTAAGGCGGATTCGATTGCTGAAAATGACAGCGAGTCAAAAGCCTTGGATATATCCAGGAATAGGAGGGTGCACTGAAGCCCTTTAGAGAAGGAGGAGTAGCAATGATCGAGAACACTAACTAAGTTGGTGGAAGAGGAGCGGCCATTCAAAAAGCCATGTTGATCATCGAGGAGATAGAAGTTTACATGAGACTTAATGGAGGGGTAGATTAGGTTGTATAAGATCCTGTCGAAGATTTTGGTGAAAGAAGGGACGATAGTAATGGGGCGGAGATCTTTAAATGATGAGATCGAAGAAGTGCCATTTTTAGGGATAGGAGAGATCGTCGAATTAAGCCAGTCCGGGGGAAGATAGGTGGTTTCGAGACAATGATTAATAACATCTGCAATCAGAGAGAAGACGTTCCAGCCTAGAAGGGCAATCATACTGACCGAGACACCATATTGATCAAATTGGTGTTTAGATTTAATGTCTTTAATTGCTTGGGCGACGGAAGCCGGAGAGACATGGAACCAGCGTAGGTTCTCGGTGTCTCCGTTGTCTAACATCTCAACAGGCGGAGTGGGAGTGGAAAAGGAGTCGAGAAGGTGAGTCAGATAATCATTGGCGAAGCAGGGGTCGTCTGACTGAGAGAAGTTGATATACGAGGTTTTGGGCTTTTGCAGCAATTGGTGTTTGATGATAGCGAACTTTGCCCGGGGGTTAGGAGCTGAGCGGATGCGTTTTTCGATGTGGAGCGCTTGTTTGTTGATAGCCTGTTTAATGTGCCCATCGATGCGTCTCAGAGCGAGGGCGCGGGCAAGTGACGATGTGCGTAGACGAGAGTTGCGTGCGAGGTTGTCACGTGCCTTAAACAGAGCGTTCAACTTATTCGTCGAGTATACGTGTTGAATAGAGGTGGCGGAGTTATAGTGGGAGGATAGGATGTTATGGACTTCGGAAAAGCACGAGGAGAGATTGTTTGGGAGAAAGAGGTCCCTCCAGTTAACTGTGTCACAGAGTCGGCGGAACTCTTCCCAGTTGGTGAATCGTCTGAAAGATTGGGTGTCTTCTCGAGGGGTGAAGGATAAGAGAGGTAAGAGGAAGGATACCTGACAGTGATCAAGATTAGGGAAGATCTCCCGAGAGCGAACATCGGTCACCTCGTTATTGGAGAGTACACAATCCAGTTGGTTGTTCCCTCGGGTAGGAAAATGCACGAATTGGTGTAACAGGTTGTCCGCGAAGAGTCGAAGCAGTGGGTGACTTTCCGAAGCTAGATTATGCCAGTTAGCCATGGGGAGGTTGAGATCACCCACAACGACGTACCGATCGGAGTGTAAAGAGAAAAAAGTAGATAGAAGTTGGGCCCCGCGGGTGTCGTCGATGAGTGAGATATTAGGGGGTCTGTAGACAACACAGGTAGATATGCTTTGGTTATGGATTTGTAGCTGAAACGAGAAAAATTCCAATCCTTGAGAGTTCGATGTCGACAAGCGTTTGGGCATAAGAAGGGATCGGACATAGGCAGCTAGTCCGCCCCCACGACCGACAGTTCTGTCGCTACGAAGGAACGTGTATCCATGAATGAGGAAAAGATCATCACAGTGGATGGAAGGGGAC
>JAQBSW010005721.1:0-54970 GCA_029291075.1 Eudiplozoon nipponicum | reverse complement strand
TCATTGGACTGGTGCCAATAAGAAAGAGTCATGAAGTTGGAACTAGGTCTGGACATTTTCATATATCCTCCTTTGAATTTAGAGATATTTGCGAAAGTTATTCTCTTTTTCAAAAATTAACAAAATTTACTATCAATTGCCAAATAGGCTTAGAGAAACGCCTCCATTCAAGATGTCTTTGAATTTTTCATCTAATGAACTAGAAAAAGTCCACAATCCTACTGATATTTTTAATTTTGATTATTATAATACATTCTCATGGTTGAATAAAAGACAAGGATATTTGTTATCAGAGACAGAATTTCTGGAGATTTTTATTTCCAAGTTTTGTAATATTAAAATTCAAAATTTTATGTATTATATCATCATGCTAGTCAACAATAAATACAATCAATTACTAGTCATGGTTCTCATTTTTTTGCATAATGTTACACTCGAACTTTACCTTAACTTTTCCTACTTTTAAAGAAAAATATACCACTATTTACAGCAGAACTTTCAGATGTTGATATATTGTACAGTACAACTAGTGAGATTTACTTATCTACATGAGACTAATTGCAGAAATTTATGTGATGTGATATTTTTTTATATTGTACATTTTCCAAATTTATTATTTGATGGAACATGTGTGGTTTGAATCCAAATAGAGATATTCTATTCTATTCTATAACTTTTGATGGTGAATGAAATTGGAGTTTGTCTCTCAAACTAGGTAAACGATGTTTGTTGTTGGATGTGATACAAACAATCTCAGATGAATAATAATTGTAAGAACTAAACCTAAATTTCTGTTTAATTCAAGTTTGCGAGCATGATAATAAAAGCAATTGTATTTTATCTAACTAGATGCACACCATAGTCAAACTATGGCCAGTCACACGTACTGACACCTTTCGATCTTCTAAGATCACCGTCAAAGTACGACGGCAAACAACGAATTGAGCTTTTGGCAAGATTTGGAGTTGTTGAATAATGCGTATATGCATATTTGTCCTGGTATGTTGTCCGTCGTGTTTATGGGATGATTTATTCTCGAAAGTAAAAACATTTGGTGTACAGATTTCAGTTTTAATATCTCATAATGTGTAATTTTAGGTACTCTTTATTGGCATTTTGATTGATTGTTCGTTGATAATTTTTAAATGCATTTAGATACTGTTTGTGGCGGAGAACTAATATATATATGATGCTTTGCAACCTACCTTGGGATTTTTCGTGTTTTAAAGGTTACTTTAACTCCTGAATTATGGAAGTCTCTCTCAGTAAATCGAATTAACCCACACTTAATTATTGAACTCAGTATTAAACTTAAAAAGACATTTCCTTTAATATCCCATGTAATACGAATCAGACGTAGAGTGATGTTGACATCTATAAACCGCTATTGGTGGTCGTTCATCAGCAACATTCGTCTCAGCCAGAATAGCTCTTCCCCGATTCTTTGTACAGAGCAGAACTCTCCGGTCCAGTTTTCTAAGTTGCTAACTAGGTTTTTTGTGGGATTAGAATACAATTTTATTGTAGTTCATATATTTCCTCTTAAAGGTGTATTCTCAAAATTTTTTAAATGTAAAATCACAGTTTATTTCTTAAACGAGTCACTTTTCTATGATGGGGGGTGTGGTGATTTTCCTTATTTTCAAAAAAAATTTGATATCTGGATCACATTAATTTGTCTTTTTATGATTTATGATTAATCTACTTCACATGGGTTGAAAAACATTTAATCGTTCATTTATCTTCTGTACAGTTTGCACTGATCAATTTTATTTTAGATTCGTGTACTCAATAAAATGCATGTATACCTCCGCCAGGAGAAATGAAGTGTAGATTCTAATAGATAAGTCATTAAACTATTTGCAGAATTCACTTTCAATTGTAAATTAAACGTTTTCCATACAGGCTAATATGCGATAGTTGGGCTTATTAATATTTATAGTACAAGGTGGAAACTAATTTTCATCAGGTCATGGAAGAATGTGATTTCGCGGAATGTTCGTAGAATATGATGATATGTCAAAAATAACCATTAAATTTCTACCTCGCAAGATTTTTTCATTTTATTTGATCCGCTAACTCGAAAGAATGTTTGATGTGGCTTGTATTTGCCAGAGTTCGTAGTAGCAGAATTAGATTGCAGAGGGCTTTTTCTGGTTTATGTTGCGATGTCATGATCATTGACATAATTAACTGTCCACAGAGCTCATGAGACAGTTATTTGTTTTCTGAGATTTTAATTTACTGCGCAGGGGATGTTCCGACCAGTTCCGTTATTTCAATTTATTCTGGGAGTTCTGATTGGATTTTAACTATAAGCTATTGCAGATAAAACGTGGTTTTCTTTTGCTTTTAAAAAGTATTTAATTTTAATTCATTATTCTTTATCAGAGCGACAAAACAGACTTTATTCGAAAAGCAACACAACAGACAACACACGGGGAAATATGGACTCGTACATATAAAAACCAAAATGTAATACGTTTTGTAATTAATTAATCATTGATGCGCAGGGCGTTGATAGAAATAATTTAAATCGAGATTGAAATTTTGATATAAACACCATTCCCAATGTACACATACATTTTTAAGTATTGACTAAGCATTGCATAATGTAGAAAAATAAATTCATCCACTAGACCGGTTTCGCTCTTATTGAGGAAACTTCACGTACTGTCCAGAATTTGCCACGGAAATGGCTCGAACCTGGTTGCGCTTGCTTTAGAGTTTATTATTCTAATCACTGAGCCACACTGCTTCATTAAAGCCAATTCATCTATTAGACCTTTTTGGTCCATTTGCGGCAGTGTGGCTAAGTGTTTAAATTCGCAGACTTCGAAGCAGACGCGCTCGGGTTCGAGCCCTGTCTGTACCAAATTCATAATATAATATGTAGAGCTCCCAATAAAGATGAAACCGGTCTACTAGATGAATTTACCTGATCTGCGTTATGCAGCTTTCATTGTTCCAGTAGTTTTCTTTTGATAAAATATTTCGGCTAGACTTACTGTAGGCCTTCATAATGAAGCAAGCCATTTGTTTCGTGAAATGCAACTGATGAAGGCCTACGGTAAGTCTGGCCGAAATATTTTATCAAAAGAAAACTACTGGAACAATGAAAGCTGCGTTAGACAAAACGCAGTTCATGTGATTTCAATTAATCCAGGTTCGCAATTAAGAACTTCCTACTAGATGAATTGCCGTCTTTCTATTGAAAAATGTATGCATATAATGATACGGTTGTTTCGTACAAGATAGTGTTCTTGATTTTAATAAAATTAAGTTTAGTCAGAATTCAGTTCATTTGGACAAAGTAAGTATTTCAGTGCATTAAAAGCAATAACGGCCATGCACACTCACAGATTACTAATCAAATAGATACAACAAATCGTTTGGGTACTGAAAACATATAGATGTATAATTAAAAATCCGATTAGTTTCCATTTACAAATTCAACTGAAACCCAGAATTCGATATAACAGAACGATTATAATTTTTGTTATTTTGAACTTTCGAAATAAAAAAACAAGTATCCACTTCTAATTAAAATCGCAGCCGCAAACTTGTTATAGATATCAATCGAATTATATATTACAATTTGCATTATAAACTAAGCATTCATAATGGAGAAAATACAATTCGTTCAATAGACCGCTTTTTTCATTATTGGGAACTCTTCTGTGCAGAATTTGGTGCCGACGGGGCTCAAATACGGGCACGTCTGATTCAAAGTCTGTAACTCCAACAATTGACTCACCCTATAGCATACTACGCACTCATTTCAATTATATACCAAATTATGATTTTTGGTTAGCCTTTACTTCAGGTGGAATATATATGGAATCTCTGTTGACCCAAAGATCCAATTAGCCACACTAAATCTGCCATCATTTAAAAGACACCACGCTATCTCAACAGAAATTGAAGAGTTCCCAATAAGGATTGAAACAGATCTTTTAGATGAATATTTTTCTACTCTGTACCATACTTAGTTTTTACTGACATGTATATATTTAATGCGATACGTGTTTATATCAAAGTCGCATTCTTGATTTAAATAATTTTTATCACCGCTCGTGCATTCAATGTTGGTTTAATTATATAAGTGCTTAATTCAATGCATTTTCGCCAGGTCGCGTGGTGTCTGTTTTATAGTGACAGACTTGGAGTGGCTAATTGAAACTCTAGGCATAAAGATTTGCCACTTGAATAAAAGGCAAACCAGAAACGCGAGTTAATACATGACGGAAAATTATATGTAGCACGTGGCAAAGTAGCTCAGTGTCCAGTGTCACAGATTCTGAAACAGATGTGCCCAGGTTCGAACCCTGTCAGCGGCAAATTCTGGAAAGTACGTGAAGAGCTCCTTATGAGGACGAAACCAATCTATTGGACGAATTGCTTTTTCTACACTATTAGATGTCTAGTTTATACTTACAAACGTATACTTAATAGGACTAGTGTTAACATCAAGCTCGCAACATTGATTTAAATAAAGGGGTATAAATTTTATAAAGAACAATATTTTTCGTACAGATAAATCAATGCGATATTGTAACTCGACAAATTTAGAACGATCGTCATTTTATATGCACTGTCCATTAATGTAAGTGACTCGAAAGACTACAAATAATGCATTCAACAAAAATTGATATGGATATAAATGACCCCAGCTAATTATGATTTTACGCACATCTCTTAGCACTAAATAGGGTTTAGTGTAAATATTACACATAAATTTGTCGTAAAATTGCAGATAATTGCAGACTAGTGTAATGAATGCGAAACATATAGCAAGCTTCTTCGTACCTGTAAATGAAGATTTTTTTGTTCAAGAGTTTAATTCTACAAAATAAATGTTCTTCTTTAATTTTTAACATATAATTCAGGACGTTGAAGCAAAACAAGATTACCAGAATGTTTAAACAGAAGTTGCTACTTCTTGCTTATATGACGGGGGGCAAAGAGAAATTTTTCTTGAGTATGTTTCACAATTTTGTTTATTTTTCATTGTTGCTGAGTTTTTTGACAGCATTATTGGTGTTAGATTTAGAATACACTTTCATTTATAAAATATAGGACAAACTTTACACATAAACAATTAATTTAAAATTATTTTTTACCAAAACTGACAGAAAATCATCGCATAAGGGCTTTGATTTCGTCAACTATTATCAAAATTTCTGAATTTTAAAACTATCATCGGACTTATAGACCATGTTTTTGTGTAAAGAATTTATAATATATTTTTTTAAATCAAGCCGGAAATGTAGCATTCAGAAATCAAAACACGTTGGCAGAAGGCCAAGATATCTGAAACTAAATGTACTTAATAAATAATACAATCTTGAGGAAAACAATGCGGTCAGATGTGTTGATTTATTTTCAATAATTACTTGGTTTTTGAAGATAATCAAAAATTGACTTACATAATAAAATGAGTCAAAGAAGGTTAATTTGTAAAATCCGCAGCTAAATAAATTTTTTAACGAAGTATTTCCAGAGTTGTGATCTATATGCGCATATATAATTTGCTGTTATTAAAACAAATGTAATGTAATGAGAAATATAATCTATCTAAGAAATTATGGATTTAGTATAATCAAGGTTGCGGTCTTGATATAAACACCTGACCCATTAATTACTTACATATGTCAGTATAAACTAAGAATTGTATAGTGTGGAAAAGGCAATTCATCCAGTAGACCGGTTTCGTCCTTATTGGGAACTCATCAAGTACTGGCCAGAATTTGCCGCGGATAGAGCACGAACCTAGTCACGTATGCTTTGGAATCTGGTGCTCTAACCACTGAGCCACCCAGCCGCACACTACACCACACACAATTTTCAGTTATATACTAACTAATGTAACTTGGTTGGTCTATTTTTCCTATAGGTGGAGCTCATATGGCATCCATTTAAACCCAAAGTTCCAAATAACCATCCCAAATCTGTCATTACTGAAAAGACAACACACTACATGGACAAGTGGTATTGAAATGAACATTGATATAATTAAATGAACATTGAAATTACCTGATCTGCGTTTTGACTAACGCAGATTTTAGTGTTCCAGTAGTTTCCTTTCTTTAAAATATTTCGGCTGCCTTTGTCGGTAGCGTTCTTCAGTTTGTCCATCCTGATAAGTTTAAGAATGAAGCGAATGAATCATGCGCGATATTTCCTCTAGCCATATTATTTATACTTCAGACTGATCTTTCACTAGATTTTTGCTTCTCCCATGTGTGTGTGCATTTACGTAACTGTTATTTTATCTAACTAAGTGAGACTAGAGGGGCTGAATAATAATTTACCATTTGCATTCGTAATTTGCACTCAATGTAAAATGACGTAATTGAGATTGCCCTCACATTTTCTAGTGGGCGGAGTTCCATAATTCAGAAAAACTTGTCATAAAAACATGCCATGTGTGATAAAACTAGAAGTCCGAATGACCAATCGCCGTGTGAAATTTGAATTCAAACCACTCAGGTTGTACTCAGGATAGACTTGTTTATAACAGTTATTTTCATACTATTAAATAGACGCACACCACCATGTACATGTGTATGTTTATTCATAACTAAAAAATTGTTAAATATACTTTATACACATGTACTTACATCTAGATGAAACTGCAGACAGTAGACATTAATTTACCTTTGCATGCGTCAGACTAACTATTACTTCCAAATATTTGAAATGATGTATTAATCGAATGATCTCAATAGGTAGGGTGCAGGTGCAAGACACTAAAACAAGTATTAAAATCATTAAGAGTTTTAAAATCAAACGAGTCGTTGGAGATAAAATTCAAAAAGACTTTATTCTTAATAATTGATTAGTTAATACTTGAATAATAAACCCATTAATAAGTCATTTTTAACCTAATGTTCTTAATCTCTTACTGAAGTTAGCTTCAATTTCCAATTCGTGCAATCGCCATTTCCTGTCATTGGCTAATGCGATATTCCAAATCAAACCTTACGGTTTTTCAACAGCTGTTTCATTCATAATATAATCTCTACATTGAATTTCGATAAATTCTCTAATCAATCTCGTCACCATCTTACGATTACTTATTGTTATGCGTTTTCATTCATCCCAGTTGATAGTATGTCAAGTCTCTACTTCACGTCAAGCAAGATCAGATTTAATAATATTTCCATACTTACACGCTGTTTTATGTTTACCTCTTCTTACTTTGTTTTGGCGCATGGTCTCACCAACATACTTGAGACTACAATCATTGCATGGGATCTCATACACTCCTAATGTTTCTAGCGGTTTAATCTTTTCTTTTTGGTTAGGGAGTATAGTGCCTAGTGTAAGTGACTGTTTCAAAACGGTAATTATATTGTATTTTAAAGCTAATGATTTCACTTCACTACTTAATTTAGAGTCCGGTAATCTGCTTTTATTAACCTCAAACTAGAATTAAATTTTTTCACGACATTCATCATTGTTGCATCTATTAAATGTAATGATGTGTATTTGTATATCCTCCACTTATTTTAAATTTTGGAAGGAATTTTATAAACAAATTCAAGGCGTTACAATGGGACAAACTTTGTCGGTCCCAATAGCTAATATCTTTATGCATAATTTGAAAAAAAAATAATCTGTTGGATAAGTCTCCACTGAAAACAAAATTGTACCTACGTTTCTTTGTATGATATATCAATGATCTGGAACCATGGTGATAATAAAATGGTAAATTTATTAAATTTAGCTAATCGAATGAGCAATCTCCAAATTACTTTAGAAATGGAATAATCAGGTGATTTACCATTTTTGGATGTCAAATTAATTAGATATGGTTAGAAATTAGGTTTAGATATTTATAGGAAGGATACTTATTCAGGAATCATTCTGAATTTCAAGTTCAATCACCCGTATCGTATGAAAGTCGGTATCTTAAAGTCATTAACATTAAGAAGTCATACTTTAACACATATAAATCATAGGAAGTTAGAATTAGATAGACTACGCAATATATTCACGCTAATGGTTACCACACTACAAATTCTGGCCAGCACATGATGAGTTCCCAATACGGACGAAACCTTTTATACACTATACAATTCTTAATTTATACTAACATATGTAAGTAATTGATGAGTCAGAATATAATGGAAGTTCGAAACGCGTCGTTGTGTGCGACTGGCGGCAGTTTTTCTATGTTTTCCGACGACTGATTGAATACAAGGGAGTTGGTGTTTAGTTGGCGCTCGCAAATTTGATTTAAAGAATTATACCATCACCCGTGCAATCAATGATTGTTTTATTGTATTACCTATATATATATATATATATATATATATATATATATATATATATATATATATATATATATATATATATATATATAGATGGCGAAAGCTGCAAAATCTATTAAAGTTTGCTTAAATTAACTGTCATAATTTTCACATTTGTCCTACCAAATTTAAGATGTTTAAATTCTTTAACAATTGGTATTATATTGAGATACCTATAATGACTGTAATAAGGTGTATTTAGAAGTAATCGTGCAAACGACTAAGGTAATATTGCGAAAACCAAAAAAATGTTTGTTACCTTAATGGGTCAGGCGCTTTGCTAATATCAAGATCGTAACCTTGATTATAATAACTGTTATCACCGCCCGCGCAACCAACGTTCGTTTAATTATATAGATGTTCATTTCAATACCACTTGCTCATGTAGTGTGTTGTCTGTTCTGTAATGACAGATTGGGGATGGTTAGTTAGAATTTTGAGCATAAATAAATGCCATATGAGCTTCACCTAAAGGAAATATAGACTAACCAAGTTACATTAGTTAGTATATAACTGAAAATTGTGTGTAGTGTAGTAGTAGTGTAGTTTACTTGTGTTCCAACAAGCTTGAATTACGTTTTCTACTGCGTCCAATTCAATATGAAATTTAACATGTAATATTCCAATTGAATATAGCGCTATATCCAGTTTTCAATGAATTTTTGTCTTTCAGATCAGGCAGAAGGAGATTGGTGTTGTATGCAATCAGAGCTGCCAGCGGAAAAATATTTGAACGCCAATACGTAGTGCAAATTTTTGTTTAATGCGCTCCATTTCATCTTCACCATTTTAGTGTAAATGAATATGCTTCGATCTTATGCATTCAATGACTAAATATCCTACAAGCACTGCCGTTAAATAAATAAAAATTATAATACGTATTCGCCAATAATTTAGGAAATTATCTAAATCACGACCATCTGGTTAAAAACTATAATTATAATTTCCAACTTCACGAGGCCAAAAATTGACAACCACGAATATTCAATCGTATGCAATATTAAGGCTTTTGCGAAATTATGCATGATTTATCACTGAATTGATATACTAATTAAAATTTACACCCAAAAACTGGCAATTTTAGTTTGAAATTTATGTTGAAATCGACACCGACTAGCTTCAACATGAAAAAACTGTGTTGGCACAAAATTTCTAAATGCTTACTATTTGGAGGTCTCTTGATTTTTTAGGACTTCGCATAGATTTTACAACACTTTTATAGATATAATCACCGATCACGGTCCTGTGAGTTGCCTAATTAAGATGAACCAATTATCCATAAGAAATTCTGCTTATATAATGAAAAATCAGATTTTTTCTTAGTCCTGAAAGAAAACATGACTATTATTAGCTGTCATAAATTTCGCTTCTAGAGGTTGCGGTGCAAAGAAGCGACGGGTGTATAATAAATGCCTTTTGGTTTTGTTTATTGTTGCAATGTCTAATAACTGATTATGTGTTTTGTAACGTATATTAATACATCTAGACTCAGCAGAATATTTGACTGAAAAATATAGACGTTCGGTAATGTTGTTCGACGACTGGATATATGCAGTGGGATTGGTGTTTACTTCAAGCTCGCAAACTTGATTAAATAGTTAGTTTGGCTGTTTGTTAGCTTGATTTAAAGAATTGTTACCACCATCCGCGCAATCAATGATTGTTTAATTGTATTGCCTATATATATATATGTGGCAAACAGTTAATGTTCGTGACTGTATAGAAATTGTGCAGCCGACATTTCCAGTCAAGTACAATATATGCGAGACCACTAGAGGTTACAGCTGCATATCTAATTTTGCTTTCCATATATATGTGCAATGCGGTTTGATCCTCACTAGTCAGTTTGCCGTCGTACACTGATGATGATGATCGTGGAAGGTCGAAACGCGTCAGTGCCTGCGACTGGCGGTAGAAAGAAAAGTTTTGCTATGTTGTTCGACGACTGGTTAATTACAATGGGATTGGTGTTTACTTCAAACTCGCAAACTTGATTTAAAGAATTGTTACCACCAGCCACGCAATCAATTATTGTTAAATTGTATTGCCTATATATGTATATGTGGGGAAAACTGAAAGAAGTTAATGTTCGCGATTGCATAGAAATTGTGCAGCCGACATTTCCAGTCAAGATCAATGTATGCGAGACTGCTAGATGTGAGAGCCGCATATCTAAGTTTGCTTTCCATATATATTCAATGCGGTTTGATCCACGACAGTCAGTCTTCTGGCGTACTTTGATGATGATCATGGAAACTGATAAATACTGTTTGTTGCGGAGAACTAATATATATGCAAGTATGTATTAGGTGTTGCGAACCTAGTAACAAATTAGTTCAGTTGTGACCAGAAGGATAAACCAAAGGCAGCATGAACGGAAAGTATAATCTCATGCACATTCGTTTCGTGCTTACTGGCGACTCATCAGTAGGAGCCGGTATTACGCCCTTTAACCACTATATATTTGGTCGAAGAATGTGGGATAATAGGACGGTACAATCTCCTAGACGAATGTGTAAACCTGCAAAAGTGAAGCTAACATCATATAGACTGCGACAATGCGAATTGATCGCTAACTCACTCTATATAATATATATACCGAGTCTGTAAAGGAAACTATTGTGTTATTTACCGATACCAACATTATTGTACCAAAAAGGTGCATGGTACTAACTAACACAATGGTTTCCGAGTCGGTACATTGTACCAACATGATGGATATCAATTTATACTATGTCACCGAAATTGAGAATTACAACAATTTATGAACACCTGTTACTCCAGTTAATCCATACACTCTGGCCTTCATCGATATCTGTTATCACATTTCGCGGTAAGCATGACATCATTCAATTCAACATATAACAGTTATATACTGTTTGTTGCGGAGAGCTAATATATATGCAAGTATGTATTAGGTGTTGCGAACCTAGTAACAAATTAGTTCAGTTGTGACCAGAAAGATAAACCAAAGACAGCATGAGCGTCAATTATAATCTCATGCAATTTCGTTTCGTGCTTACTGGCGACTAATCAGTAGAAGCCGGTATTACGCCCTTTAACCATTATATATTTTGGTCAAGAATGTGGGATAATAGGACGGTACAATCTGCTAGACGAATGTGTAAACCTGCAATAGTGAAGCTAACATCATATAGTCTGGACAATGCGAATTGATCGCTAACTCACTCTATAATATATATATACCGAATTGAGAATTGTACCGTCCTATTATCCCACATACTTCACCCAAATATATAGTTGTTAAAGGGCGTAATACCGGCTCCTGCTGATGAGCCGCCAGTAAGCACGAAACGAATGTGCATGAGATTATACTTTACGTTCATGCTGTCTTTGGTTTATCTTTCTGATCACAACTGAACTAATTTGTTACTAGGTTCGCAACACCTGATACATACTTGCATATATATTAGTTCATCTCAACAATTAGTATTTAACTGTAATATATTGAATTGAATGATTCGATGAAGGCCAGAGTATATGGATTAACTGGAGTAATAGGTGTTCAGAAATAATTGTAATTCTCAATTTGGGTGAACTTTAGCATAAATTGATATCCATCAGGTTGGTATCATGTATCAATTCCGAAACCATCGTGTTAGTACCATGTACCTTTCGATACATTAATGTTGGTATCAGTTACTAACACAATAGCCATAGTGTAAGTATCCTTTACGGACTCGGTATATATATTATATAGTGTGAGTTAGCGTTGAAGTCGCATTGTCGTAGACTTTATATGATGTTAGCTTCACAATTGCAGTTTTACACATTCGTCTAGGAGATTGTACCGTCGTATTATTCCACATTCTTTGACCAAATATATAGTGGTTGAAAGGTGT
Organism: Eudiplozoon nipponicum; assembly: GCA_029291075.1. Taxonomy (NCBI): domain Eukaryota; kingdom Metazoa; phylum Platyhelminthes; class Monogenea; order Mazocraeidea; family Diplozoidae; genus Eudiplozoon; species Eudiplozoon nipponicum. Next base: position 42,789 of record JAQBSW010005721.1, on the reverse strand, counting down.
AATACCGGCTCCTATTGATGAGTCGCCGGTAAGCACGAAACGAATGTGCATGAGATTATACATTCCGTTCATGCTGCCTTTGGTTTATCCTTCTGGTCACAACTGAACTAATTTGTTACTAGGTTCGCAACACCTAATACATACTTGATGATCAAGGAAGGTCGAAACGCGTCAGTGCGTTGCGGCTGGCGGTAGTTTTGTTATGTTGTTCGACGACTGGTTAAATACAATGGGATTGGTGTTTACCTAAGCCCGTAACTCTGATTTAAATAATTGTTACCACCACCCACGAAATCAATTATTGTTAAATTGTATTGCCTATATATGTATATGTGGCGAAAGCTGCAAACAGTTAATGTTCGTGACTGCATAGAAATTGTGCAGCCGACATTTCCAGTCAAGTTCAATGTATGCGAGACTGCTAGAGGTGATAGCCGCATATCTAAATTTGATTTCTACATATATTCAATGCGGTTTGATCCTCGATAGTCAGTTTGCCGTCGTACTCTGATGATGATCATGGAAGGTCGAAACGCGTCAGTGCGTTGCGGCTGGCGGTAATTTTGTTATGTTGTTCGACGACTGGTTAAATACAATGGGAGTGGTTTTTTCTTCAAGCTCACAAACTTGATTTAAAGAAATGTAGATGTTTGTTTAGTGAAATCTGTTTATTTTGTTTTTGCCTTGCTAGAAGTTATAATCGGTGAAAAGCATACACATTTAGGTAATTGCCAAGTCTCTAGTGAATTCTTGCTTCACGATAAACTCAAGTAATGCCATTTTCTCGGCTGTTGCAACGTTGTTGCCCGTGATGCAATGGGAGACGTCTGAACAGATTTTTTAATGTGTTAGCTGAATATACACGTTGCTTTTACTTAGCTCAGAAAGTAGAACAAAATATAAAATGGTTAGCTAGCTTTTAATTTCAATATCGTTTTATTTTGCATTTTTAGTAGCAAATTAAAATACTTAACTTCAGAAAACGCAATAGTTTCATTTTCTGCAAAATGTCATTATATATTAGGCAAAAATTGTGAGAAATTAAGATGACGCCTAAATTATGCTTATTTGTATTAAAGCAGTAGTAAAGTATTATGTAATGTATTATATACTTGTAAATGACTCCGAAACAATGATTTTGGAGATGGGCTAAATTTCATCAAAATTGAGAATACAACATGATATTGTTCGTGCATATTATATGCAGAGTGTTAACGTTGAATATAGCCTATTATAGAGCTGAAATTAACTAACCTAATGCTTTAATGCACATAAGCAACGGAGATCGCAACTTTCATCCGTTCCACATTTTTAACCAAATAAATAGTGGTTTTTGGCGTAGTGCCGGATGATACTAATGAGTTGCCAGTAAATACAAAATGGATGTGTGCATGAGATATACCTTTTGCTCATGCTAATTATGACGTGTCTGTCTGGTCTAATTTAGATTACCTTGTTAGTAGATGCGCATTAGTTCTCCGAAAAATTATATGACAGTATTTTCATTTAAAATGCATCAAATCATAGTAAGTTGTTTTAGACATCACACTGTGTAGTACGTCCTGACTCCTTTGGTCAAAGAGGAAATGTTGGTGCCGTCGTTACTCCATTGAATATCATCATCGATAGGCTATCTATTATGCGTACAGAGTTCGCTATCCCTTTACTCAGTGATACCAGTTTCTGCTGGATGGCATCTATCGAATTATTTATTATGTATTAAATTTATTTTTACAAAAAAATTTAATTACTATAATAAAATATTGGTCAGTAAGAAACAGCCAGTTAAACAAATTGTTAGACAATATTTATTATTTTCTGAAAAACCGAAATCCTAACGGTTCATTTAATAAAGAACTTACTTCTATTGATCATGCAACGAACGTTATTTCATAAATTAAATCGCATCTGTACTCATGTACGAGTTTAAGTTCAGAAATTTTATGTATTTCAAATGTGATTTGAGAAATACATATTGAATTGATACATAAATGTGATATAAAAAAATTATACACAACAAAGTTAAATAACGCCATTTTCGCCAGAAATCAACTTCACTGCAATCGCTATTACCTAAATAAGAAATTTTAAAAGAAAGACGAATTAATTGGTATTGAATATATTCATTATAAAAAAAACAAATAGCGGACATCGCACATGTTGAGGAACACACACACGCACACACACATTTACACATGTGTACAGAAAGAAGACAAAGTTTTATATTCAATTCGCATATTTGCAAATAACAGCTTCAAATATGCATAACACTTTTTCGTTTCTTACTTTGAGAAGCACATAAAAATTCGCTTGTTTTAGAATGGGACTTTTATAACCAATGTGTTAGCTACCGAATAATCGTTCCAACCATTATAACTGGTCCAAAATGCTCCTGAATTTGCATTTACTGTAATCGACGAATCCAATATATATAACGCATTAGGCAACATTTGAATTTATAATCATAGTTGCAATCTTGATAAAAGTACCTGACCAATTAAATAATTACATATGTCAGTATATACTAAGAATTGTATAGTGTAGAAAACTCTATTATCCAATAGACCGATTTCGTCCTTAAAGGGGGTTCATCACGTACTGTCTGCAGGGAATTCTGGCCGGTATGTGATGAGTTCCCAATAAGGACGAAACAGGTCTACTGGATGAATTGCCTTTTCTACACTATACAATTCTTAGTTTATACTGACATATGTAAGTAATTATTGGGTCAGGTGTTTATATCAAGATCGCAACCTTGATTATAATAATTGTTATCACCGCCCGCGCAACCAATCTTCGTTTAATTATATAAATGTTCATCTAATACCACTTCCCCATGTAGTGGGTCTATTCAGTAATGACAGATTGGGGAGGGTTAGTAATGAATTTTGGAGTCTAAATGGATGCCATATGAGCTCCACCTAAAGGAAAAGTAGACTAACCAAGTTACACTCTTTGGTATATAACTTGAAATTGTATGTAGTGTGGTGTGCGGCAGAGTGGCTCAGTGGTTAGAACACCAGATTCCGAAGCAGACGTGCCCAGGTTCGAGCCTGTCCGCGGCAAATTCTGGCCAGTACATGATGAGTTCCCAATAAGGACGAAACCGGTCTACTGGATGAATTGCCTTTTCTACACTATACAATTCTTAGTTTATACTGACATATGCCAGTAATTAATGGGTCAGGTGCTTATATCAAGAGCGCAACCGTGATTATAGTAATCGTTATTACAGCCCACGTAACCATTGTTCGTGTAATTATATAATTGAATTTATAATAATAAACGATGTTGGTCTTTTTGATTGCAACGAGATTATTAATTTGATTTATGACTAGAATGCGTTTTTTTAATAAGCAAATATCAGTTTTGGTATAAGGAATATATACCGAAATCTATTTACTAGCCAATGCATCTAATACCACAGCGCTTTCTCATTTAAGAAAGATGTACATTCTACAATCAAATTATACAACAAAAAAAGTAAATTCTTTTTTCACAATTTCAAAATATCTTTATTAGAATGCGGTTATCCCAAGAGATGAGTTTATGTACCAAATATATATAAAATATGCAAAAATGCAATAAAACCGTACTTAACCAGAGGACTTTATATTTTATTCTACCTTTCAATTGGGACACAATATCCAAAATATTAAAATTAAGAATTCAAAACGCAGCAAATTTTCGGATGTCTAATACAATCCTGGTATTTGCTTACGCTACAAAATTCTTAATAAACGAAATTGTAAAGAAAAAACTCCCTATAATCGGACAATCAAAAATTTGTTTTCCAGACAAATACCGTAACTACTCATTGCACAACGAAAGATTAATAAAAAAATCAAAGACTTTTTATAGGAAAATAGCTGGCAAGGGTGACTAAGTTTCTAAAACAGCTGAAAAATTATTTAAATCAAGTTTGCGAGCTTGAAGTAAACGCCAATCCCATTGCATTTAACTAGTCGTTGAACACCATAGCAAAATTACCGCCAGTCACACGTACTGACGTGTGTTTCGAACTTCCATGATCATCATCAAAGTACGCTGGCAAACTGTTTGGCGAGGATCAAACCGCAATGCATATATATGAAAAGAAAAATTAGATATGCGTCTCTCACCTCTAGTAGTTTTGCATAAATTGTACGTGATTGGAAATGTCGGCTGCACAATTTCTATGCAGTCACGAACATTAACTGTTTGCAGCTTTCGCCACTTATACATATATAGGCAGTACAATTTTAGAATAATTTATTGCGCGGGTGATGGTGACAATCCTTTAAATCAAGTTTGCGAGCTCGAAGTAAACAAAAATCCTTTTGTAATTAAGCAGTAACCGAAAAACCTAGCATAACTACCATCAGTCACACGTGCTTACGCGTTTCGAATTTCCATGATAATCATCAGTGTGCTACGGGAAACTGACTAGCTAATAAACAATGTTTAGAAGGTATTATTCTAAGCCATTTACATTTCTAGATGTTTTTTGAAACAAGAAACAAAAAATAGATACGCATAGCGTAAGCTGCGTCGTGCAACTTTTTTACACCGCGGCTAAATAAATAAGAAAGTTTTCACATAAATTGCACATAACCTGATGATCTGTTTGTGCGCGTGAATGTATATTTTTATGTGGGCGCTTCTCAAATTGTGCGTCTCTTGATTCCTGTTTGCTTATATTTAATGAAAATTAATCTTCTGTTTAAGAGAATCAACTAATTTAAGTACCTTATATTGCAGTGGAGATAAATTCCTGCACAGTCTCTTCTTTCCATATAACACAAAAAAAACTAGTCAACGCTCGAGAAGTTATGTCGCCAGCATTCTTAAGTAAACTTGGAAGAATATCATTGAGGTCTGCTGCAAAGCGACATTCCCGAGATAGCGTTGCATTCCGTATTTAAAATTCCGGTGGTCACTTGAATTAAGCGTTTCACTCTGTTCATATACGCATAACATTGTAGGTCGAGAAGGATGCATTTACGCATGAAAATTTATCCTTTAATGTTTATCTCCTCTATAAAAGTGACGCATTTCTTCGGTTAATAAATAGTAGTTAAAATCATTTATAATTTCACTAACATTTAATGTTCTCGGAACTTTTGCGTGAATGATTTGAAACAGAGATTGGCTATTATCCTATGCGATCACTTTCTCCAATTCTTCTGCATTTCTAGTCTAGAATGATTCAAGATCGACTATCAGACTAAGCTTAATTGGGGATATTACAATTCTACGAGTATTATTATAAGCCTCGCTAACAGAAAATTTGGTGACCAGCTTCAAGAATGTCTGTAGATTTTTTAGAGATTCAATGACTATTTATACCCTAGGTTACAATACAAAATACAGTAGTACCTGCGTTGTTTCTTCAATATGAATCTAGAATTTTCACCATCAAGTTCAGTTATTTTTGATTGTGAAATATATTCATATGTATGGTGGAACGATGGCTATTGAAGTTTGCTTACAACTGTTGGAGAACTATTATTATTAAATTTTTCGTGAAATTTCTGTGCAAATGTAACACTAATAAGTGCAAGATCCGAGGTGACGTAATTGTTCTAAAATGAACGTCAGGCCTGGACACTAATCACTACATTATTTATTTAAGTCCACCGGTGTCTGTGGATGGGAAGACGCCATGTGATACAACGCCATACATTAAATTTGTGGTTTATACTATTTCAGTTTAATGTGTGCTCCGGGCAGCTACCAAAAACCTGATCACTATTAGCGTCGCGAATATAACTTAAAGTGTATCTGCCACCCAACTAAAATTCCGCGTTGTTCAAGCACCCAGCTTCAGCATTCGTATCACACATCTTTTTCTACTTATTGAAAAGCTCAGGTAAAGGTAAAAAGCGGCATTGTTGTCGTCTGTGCTGAAATCGGTGGTAGCATACGCAAATGCAACGAATAGGAAACACAGCTTAAATTTTCTGGCATTGATTTTCGATGATGTCCTTAAACGTGCAGCACAAGGTCGGTTGTTTATTTGGGTCAATTCAGTTATACAAATTTCAGCTCGTGATTTAAGGGCAATACCGACATCTTATTGTCCGTCTTAAGAAGCTTCGTGTTACCGGATATCCTATGTCAATAACGCGTAGAAACGGGTGATGTACTCATTTCTCATATTCACGTGTATGAGAGTGTTTTTGTTAGATTCAGAAAAAGGGGCAAGTAAAGGTAAAGAGTAAGAACTGTAAAAAAAATCTTGTGCAGTATCCTCATTTCACATATCGAATTGGCACGACTCAGCAAATAAGACGTTTCTTCTATATCCAGCTCTTCGACTGATACATATACATTATTTATAGTTTTCGTTGTTCACGGTTATATTTGTCTTGTAGAAGAACACTAGGTTACCCATTGCTAATGAAGATGGCTTCTGTTCAGTGTTTACTTTCCATTAAATAGTCTGCCAACATAGGCTTATGCGCATTATCTGCCCAGATGCCAGTGGCGAAAGATTTTGCAGCAGCCGAAACCTGCCCTTCGCGCCTGTCGCGCTTGCTCTCATTGCATAACTTTCATTTTAACACTATGTGTTACTGCGTAGTTAGACCAAACTCGAGACTTCACATAAAACAGGTTTATGAATTTGACACATTTGACCCGGAAAGATTCTTGCTACAATTTTGGATTGACTAGCTTGTGCCCACCGGTCTTCCGGCCGTAAATTGGAAGGCTTCGGGCCTATACTGCGTATTCGTTTCTATTGGGTACTTAAGTTCGGAAAAAACGAGGTTCCTGCTCAATATATAAGCATACTCGACAGTGAACAACAAATTTATCATAACACTAGGTACGAAATCAGATAAGTCTTGCCAATTGCATTTTTTATTGAACAAATGAAATAGTAAAACTAAATATATTTTAAATTACAACTAGATCCCCTGGAGTGAAATACCTACGCGTTTTTTTATTATCGATTTTTTAAAGCTTTTTGAGTTTATAATGGTGCATCATTATTTCACGTGTCTAGGTCAATATGACTCAACATTATATACAAATGCTTTGGCGCGCTCAATTACACTTTGAGGCTTATAATAAACATAGCTTTTTAGCAAAACGAGTTTATTAAGCAAACGCATCTCTAACTCCATCGAAAACGCCACAGGAACAAATACTGTTGCGGTAGATACAGATAACTGTATCGTCCGCTCGACAAAGTGCAGTCTGTAACGCCATGTATCGGGCTCGTTGTGTCATCAATGTCTTAAGACCTTTTAAACGTACGATGTTTGAGTTCTCGCGCTGAATATGTCAGCAAATAATAGGTTGTCGATCTCGGATAATCCAGCGCAAGGCTGCAAGTCAATTGTGTAACTATGTAACAGTTTCACTAATTGTGAGCCATGCTCCATGAAGATTGACACAAGAGGCCTGATGTGAACTATCCATTGCTGTTCTAAACGCTCAATGAGCGAGTTGTTCTGATGTTGGATAACGGAACAGAGTATACCCTGTGGGTTATTTTACCCACCAGTGTGAATGTATATCTCACACCACAGCGTGCCACTGGTAATGAATTCAGCGTTTAAAATTCTCCTCTCCTGTGTATATATGAAAGCAATTGGTGTGAAATTTTTTCATGGTTACGACTTACATTTAAATACTGTTTGTTGCGAAGAACTAATATATATGCAAGTATGTATTAGGTTTTGCGAACCTAGTAACAAATTAGTTCAGTTGTGACCAGAAGGATAAACCAAAGGCAGCATGAACGGAAAGTATAATCTCATGCACATTCGTTTCGTGCTTACTGGCGACTCATCAGTAGGAGCCGGTATTACGCGTAATACGACTTACATTGTTGTCAAAGGACGCATTTTGAAATTTACTTTGAACATAAATTTTTGTGCACTTAAGAAAATCGGCTAAGAAACGTTTTTCCCAGTATATTAGCTTCAAGTTGCCTAAAAGCTTTGCGCCTAATTTGGATTACATCCATCCGCAAACCTTCCCGCATGTAGCACAACAATAACAAGCAATCGAAAAAAACCGGGTGATGCTGATATGATAAAATATGGTTGTTTTGTTGCAGCACTGTATCACGGAAGCGTGCAATCAAGATGAAAGTTGTTATTGTTCTGAGGCAGCAATTAGACAATGATTATAAGGAAAATGGGAACCAAACTTGCAGAACTAAAAAAAAACCTATGTGACACTGTGGCACATATGCTCTACATGTAAAAGTGAATTACAATTTATTGTAGTACCTAGACACGTCAACGTTAATGTGAAGTCGGATTAGCTAATTACAACTTCTTTTTTGCCATTTTCATTCAAAGTACATATGCAACTCAATCACTATGTTGAATATTCTATGTATTTAATAGGGAATTTATTAACCCGAGATTCACAGTCATTGGTTAAGGATGCTGGAAACAAATAAGGTACATTCAAGATCAAACAGGTTATAGAGGAATAAACAATTACTGGAAAGTAATTTTAAAATGTTTAACAAAGTAAAGGCATATGCCGTAAAAGCAAAACATTCGAATGATGTAAAGAAAACTTTCATATTCGTCGGTGCGTGCGTCTGGAGGTAGTTTTGCTATGTTGTATTATGACTGGTTGAATACAAAGGGATTGGTGTTAACTTCTAGCACGCAAACTTGATTTAAAATATTGTAACTCAGACCCGCGTAATCAATTATTGATTATAAGTCTTGACTCTACACTAATTTGTGGCGAAATGTGCAATCAATTATTGTTCGTGACTGCGAAGAAATTATGAAGCCAACATTTCCAGTCAAGATCAATGTATGCGAGAGTGCTAGAGGTAAGAGCCGCATATCGAAGTTTTCTTTCCATATATATGCAAAGCGGTTTGGTCTTCGCTATTCAGTTTGCCGTCGTACTCTACTGGTGTTCATGGAAGTTCGAAACGCGTTACTGCGTGTGACTGGCGCAAGTTGTTGGCGCTCGCCAAGGGTATTCTGTTTCCCAGGAATTATACCATCACCGATGCTGTCAATGACTGTTCTTTTGTATTACCATACATATATATATAAATATATATATCTATAAATATATATATCTATATATATCTCTATATATATATATATATATCTAGCATATAAGTGGCTTGTATTTACTGTCATATTTTTGACGTACTTCCTAATAAATTTAGGAAGCATACGTTCTTTAAAAATCAGTATTATATGGAGATACCTATAATGACTGAAATAATGTGTATTTAGAAGTAACCGTGCAAACGACTAAGGTCATATTACGAAAACTAAAAAAATTTGTAACCTTTACCACAAAGTAGATCAGCTTACCTGATCCTTTTTTACTAACAAATGATATTTCCTAGTTCTTTTTTGCAATAAGTATTTGCGGAATTCATTTCTTGGTTCCTTTTTTTATTTCACAGCCTATCACACAATATTAACATAAATTAATAAATCAAGCGTGCAATTTAATTTAAACTTATTGCTGTGTAACATAAAAATAGCCGTAGACATTGGATATGCGTGTCTTTGTATACATGATATTCCGTAAATTATAATTTTATATACGTAAACATCTTACAAAGTTAAACTAAAGTGAAAAATGTTAATTCACTCTTTGCATGTGTCATTTTAACGTTTTATTTTACCATGTTAAATTACGTAATTACCGGTGACCGCAATGGTTAGAAAGAGACAAAAGAAATAAAAATAAATCCGTAGTAAATCAATTCCATGGCCAATGATCAAAATATTTTAGAATTTAAATCGGTGGAATATTGGTTCAAAATATATTAAGTACTTGTTAATGAATCACCCGCACTACCATCCATTAAATTTCCGTCTCTGTTTCTATTAATTCACGTGCCTTATTGAGTCTAACACATCTTAATTGGCTTATACCTTATATATAATCTTTTGTTAGATAGTTTTTGAAATCTTATTTTCTTATGTTCTTTTATTTAAATTTCCTATCATAATAAAGCTTTAGACTTAACAATATTTTATCGCTTATCCTGACAAGATTTTACTACCGGTGTATTTTTACTAAAATAAAAAGTCTGATCTGAAGAATGTGTCATGAATTCTACGTTTGAACATTAAATTAAGAAAAGCTAGAGTATTGCCCTCTTCATTTGCATTTGTAAATCGAACATTCTGTTTCACTCCATTGATCTCATTAAGCATTTCTTTGTCATGCGCTCAGTTATCAAAAATCAAATATATCATCAACATAACGAATGCTTATTTTAACCTTTCTCAACATATCAGTTTCTTCGTTTCAAATGCGCATAAATATATCGACCATATTCAGGGCAAAAGCCGAGACCTATCCTGGACATTATATTTTTATGTTTAGCTCATGAACAAAATGTATTCACTATCTAAACTTCGTAAATAAATAAATCTGTCGAATTGTGATTCTCTCAATTTCATGTTTGTGAAATTCAACCGCATATAATGAAATACAAACTGTTTAAAGGGCTATTAGTAAACAATAGCCCAACATCAAATGATCGCATCCAATGATTTTTAATGTTCAATTTGTCTATATTTTCAAAAAAATTAAAAGATTACCTCAAAATGCATTCAAAATGTGATTTCTCACAGGCTTCAACAGATTACCAAGCTATTGACTAATTCAAGCACTGGTGTATAATTCATTAAATCATTTGGTCTCAAAGAAATAACATTTCAGTGTGTATTCGGTAATGCATAGTGTAGTCTCGATACCGGATTGATTTTGAATTGTTATCTCAAATTCCTCGAGCTCTTCAACAACCTGCTGCTCTAATTTATTTTCCTTGTTTGCTGATTTCCAATTCACTTCCGATTTTTTGATCGATAAAATTGCTTTAAATAATGTTTGTTGCGGAGAACTAATATATATGCAAGTATTTATTAGGTGTAGCAAACAGAGTAACAACATAGTTCAGTTGTGACCAGAAGGATAAACCAAAGGCAGCATGAACGGAAAGTATAATCTCATGCACATTCGTTTCGTGCTTACTGGCGACTCATCAGTAGGAGTCGGTATTACGCCCTTTAACCACTATATATTTGGGTGAAGAATGTGGGATAATAGGACGGTACAATCTCCTAGACGAATGTGTAAACCTGCAATAGTGAAGCTAACATCATATAAAGTCTACGACAATGCGACTTCAACGCTAACTCACACAATATAATATATATACCGAGTCTGTAAAGGATACTAACACATGGTCTATTGTGTTAGTGACCGATACAAACATTATTGTACCGAAAAGGTACATGGTACTAACACTATGGTTTTCCGAGTCGGTACATGGTACCAACCAGATGGATATCAGTTTATGCTATAGTTCACCGAAAATGAGAATTACAAAAATATCTGAACACATGTTACTCCAGGAAATCCATGCACTCTGGCCTTGATCGATATCAGTTACAACATTTCGCGGTAAGCATGACATCATTCAATTCAATCTATTACAGTTTAATATTGTTTGTCGCGGAGAACTAATATATATGCAAGTATGTATTAGATGTTGCGAACCTAGTATCAAATTAGTTCGGTTGTGACCAGAAGGATAAACCAAAGGCAGCATGAACGGAAAGTATAATCTCATGCACATTCGTTTCGTGCTTACTGGCGACTCATCAGTAGGAGCCGGTATTACGCCCTTTAACCACTATATATTTGGGTAAAGAATGTGGGATAATAGGACGGTACAATCTCCTAGACGAATGTGTAAACCTGCAATAGTGAAGCTAACATCATATAGTCTACGACAATGCGACTTCAACGCTAACTCACACTATATAATATATATATACCGAGTCTGTAAAGGATACTAACACTATGGCTATTGTGTTAGTAACCGATACCAACAGTAGTGTACCGAAATGGTACATGGTACTAACACTATGGATTCCGAGTCGGTACATGGTACCAAACTGATGGATATCAATTTATGCTATAGTTCACCGAAATTGAGAATTACAACAATTTATGAACACCTGTTAATCCAGCAAATCTATGAATTCTGGCCTTTATCGATATCAGTTATCACATTTCGCGGTAAGCATGACACCATTCGATACAATATATATACCAGTTAAATACTGTTTGCGCGGAGAACTAATATATATGCAAGTATGTATTAGGTGTTGCGTACCTAGTGTTCGTATCCTTTACAGATTCGGTCTATATATTATATAGTGTGAGTTAGCGCTGAAGTCGCATTGTCGTAGACTATATAGATGTTAACTTCACTATTGCAGATTTACACATTCGTCTAGGAGATTTTACCTTCTTATTATCCCACATTCTTCGACCAAATATATAGTGGTTAAAGGGCGTAATACCAGCTCGTACTGATGAGTCGCCAGTAAGCACGAAACGAATGTGCATGAGATTATACTTTCCGTTCATGCTGTCTTTGTTTATCCTTCTGGTCACAACTGAACTAATTTGTTACTAGGTACGCAACACCTAATACATACTTGCATATATATTAGTCCTCCGCAACAAAGAGTATTTAACTGTTATATATTGTATGGAATGATGTCATGCTTATCGCGAAATGTGATAACTGATATCGAGAGTGCATGGATTTACAGGAGTAACAGGTGTTCAGAAATATTTGTAATTCTCAATTTCGGTGAACTATAGCATAAATTGATATGCATCTGGTTGGTACCATGTACCGACTCGGAAACAAGAGTGTTAGTACGATGTACATTTTCGGTACTATAATGTTGGTATCGGTTACTAACACAATAGCCATAGTGTTGTATCCTGTACAACTCGTATCTATTATACAGTGTGAGTTAGCGTTGAAGTCGCACTGTCGTAGACTTTGTATGATGTTAGCTTCACTACTTCAGGTTTACACATTCGTCTAGGAGATTTTACCGCCTAAATCACCCAAATTCCTCACCCAAATACATAGTGGGTATAGGGCGTAATACCGGTTCATACTGATGGGTCGCCAGTAAACACGAAACGGGTGTACCCACGCGATTAGACCTTCCGTTCATACTGAATTTGGTTTATCCTTCTGGTCAAATTTGAACTAATTTGTAGGTAGGGCTCCGCAACAGACAGAATTTATGCAACAATATTTCATAAAACAATCAATATTTAATAAGTTTATTCTCACATTGATTTGTAACGTAATATAAGGTAGAAGGAAAACTGGAGAGAGAGAGAGAGAGAGAGAGAGAGAGAGAGAGAGAGAGAGAGAGAGGGAGAAAATGATCCAGGGAGAGCGAGTGAGTGAGTAAGAGAATGTGTACCGCAGGGGCGTCATTTTGATTGCAGATACCGCAATCTATATTGTGTGCAGCTCAATATCACAGATATCCGCGCTGGAATTGTAACAATGATCACTCCACTTCAAGTGATAAACTAGATGATACACTTAAATATTTAAATGGCATATACCTTGCAGGTGCCTCCACAGAGCGGACAGTTCTGCTTGTGCATTTGGTAACTTAGCACAAAATGCTGTAATTTAGTTGTTCGTAGGAAAGCTTTTCAATTGAATTTAATACGAGGTGTGCAAAATTGGACTGGGTTGCCTGTTTCATTTAAAGATGTGCTAACAAAAATTGCGCGATAATGGAATAACTGGAACACTCCTGGTAAAAGTTGTAAAATATATGCTCTTGACTGCAACGAAGTTGATTTTTATGACTGTTATTTCCAATCAAATAAAACTAATGCAAGTGCACTAGGATTAGGAACAAAGCAATGTATAATGTCGAAAAGGAATTCATTCAGTGGACCGGTTTCGTCCTTATTGGGAATCCTTCACATAAATTCTAGAAATTGCCGCGGCAGGGGTTCAAACCTGTACAAGTCTGCTTCGGAGTCTGTTGCTCTTATTAATGAGCTATCCTGCCGCACTCTACGACAATTTTCAGTTACATACTAATTATTGTTTCTTGGTTAGCCTTTCATTTAGGTGGAGCCAATATGCAATCTATGTAGATTCTACATTAAGCAATGCTTAGTTTACACTGGCAAATGTTTATACATAATGGGACAGGTATTTATACCAAGATCGCAACCTTGATTAAATTAGTTCATTTGTGACCAGAAGGTTAAACCAAAGACAGCATGAACGGAAAGTATAATCTCACGCACATTCGTTTCGTGCTTACTGGCGACTCGTCAGTAGGAGTCAGTATTTCGCCCTTTACCCACTATATATATGGGTGAGGAATGTGGGATAATAGGAAGGTACAATCTCCTAGAAGAATGTGTAAACCTGCAGTAATGAAGCTAACATCATTTAAAGTCTTCGACAATGCGACTTCAACGCTTATATAGTGTGAATTAGCGTTGAAATCGCATTGTCGTTGACTTTATATGATGTTAGCTTTTTTATTGCAGGTTTATACATTCGTGTAGGAGATTGTACCGTACTATTATCCCACATAGTGGTTAAAGGGCGTAATACCGGCCTCTACTGATGAGTCGCCAGTAATTTGTTACTAGGTTCGCAACACCTAATACATACTTACATACCCTATAGTAGTTCGAAATATGTTTGACGATGGCTCTTGCACGCCGGCATTTCTCATCTCATGCGTTGACTGACTAGTTACCATGACTTATTTTAGAGGATTAACATATGGCCTTGGTGTTTCGTTACGTTTGTGCAACAGCAGCCAAAGTTTAACGCGATTGACTATAGGCACAGAACACGGTAAAATTAGGTTAGTGGAATATAGTGTCGTACAGGATTCAAAACACTTTCCGCTTTCGGGACTGCCGGCTTTCTTCATCCTGCACCATAGTGCTGCATATCCACTGTATGGGACTTTGGTTATTCGACCTCAAGAGGCCTATGCGATAGCTAATGTTTCTAATGAATTTTATGATAATGTGTAAGCTCAAAAGCTTGGATTTGTTTTTCGTCAAAATAAAAACAGTGTAGATATGATAATATTTTAACTATTTGTAGCACCATTTACCCGCAGCCACCACAGCTGCCCAAGAAAACTGATATAAAATTTCTCTTGCAAGTCATACCTTGTTTAATGGCTAAGGCGTGAGTATTACTGAAACTTCGACCTAGTATGGAATTTTATTACTACGGGCTATACGTTGTAATAGATATCCTTAACTGTGACATAGATAACCCCGCTTCTTTTCCTTCAAGGGCTTTCTGATTCTGAGCAGGCCCTAGGGAACTATGCAGATCTTCTTGCGTAAAATAATAATTGTGAACACCAGGAGCTCCTCAATTCTGAACAGTACCTTGACTTTTAATGATTCTAAGGTGGTGAAATCTGTTGTCACTCTAAAACGGCCGTTCTCTCTAACAGATATTCTTACGTCGCTGATCAATAAGCAATATATTATCCACATTTGCTGGTGTCTATAAATAATTTGGTTGTTTTTAAGCAACCAGCTGACGCTGCCCCTCACGGACAACTGTGAATGATGAAACTTATCCGTTCTGTCGTTTACCGCATCACTAATGAATTTTGTAGATCCTTTGACTTCTTCATTCAGACCATTAAGGCGTGCTCGATAGAGCACCATATCTGGTAGGGTCAAGCGTCATAAAGATGATGGCCTCATTCTGTTGAAAACTATTCAAAGAATCAGTTAGCCTTGAAAATCATTGCTTAATGCGTGGAATAGTATCCAGGATAAGCTCAATTATCAGTCTGTACAATTCGGCAAACACTTCACGAGGCGCGACACGGAAGTGGTACAATACTCGTCGCTTAGATTGTGCATGTAACATGCCTATTTGGACTGCCACCGAAAAATACACTAATTATTCTAAGACCATACGCAAAAATGATGCTACTAAAGTAATATTTTGCGCCAGCACAGACGCATCAAATTTGACGAACCAAAACTTTGGCCCGTTAACAACAAGTAGAACAATAATATGGCTTAATTATAATGTACACTCGAAATATTCAGTGGATTTTTACGCAAACACTGACAAGGGTTTGTGTGCTGGTATCTTGGTCTGCACACCACTACTGTATTTGCTCTTTTGAGTTTGGTGCCTTATGCGTATTGCCTCAATATTGACAATGATATGACATCTAGAAGAAACTTCGTGATTCCAAACTTAATGGTTAAATTGTAGAATTATTCGGTTAAGTGGTAAACCAGATTGCCTAAATTAGAATCATAATTCATGTTTAGATTTACAGAATATTACCACTTGAATAAGAATGTTTTCATATGTTTGCTCGCATAAAGCGGCATTAAAAATTATTTAATTAGAATTAGTTACTTATTATTAGTTCATGATACTCGACAGCTGCCATCCAATTCAGGTACGGTTTATGCAACATGCCGTCCTATTTTCCCATGTTTCTCAGTCAAATATATAGCATGCAAAGTGCGTAATACCAGTAAGCATGATGATAATGTACACGAGATTGTACGTTCCGTTCATGCAGTTTTTGTTTCATCCTTCTTATCCTATTTGAACTAATTTGTTACTAGGTGAACAACACAAAATACACAAATGCTAATAAACCGTTGCCAATGTTTTCGAGTGTTAAGCACCAGATAATACTTGATAGGCAGTACGATCGAATCTATTGCTTTTACCCACTTTCTGAAATTAAGTGGTCCAGGAAACGCACATGCCGACCTATCTGGAATCTGACAAGATAATTATGCAATCGAAATTCAATGGCTATGACAGCATCTTCTGCAGTCGAACACGCAAATCTTGTTTGGTAGTTGCTCAAATTATGACATTGTCAATTTATTTTTTCATACAGTGTGAAACGGACACTAAGAATTCCATCATGTTTTGAAACACCTTAGGTGCATTCTGCAGACCAAACGTTAACCGAGTGAAATTTGGGGCACTAGTACAACAGCTTTCAAGCGGATTTCGGTCTGGTCGCTATTTTGCCGAAAGCCCAGATTTAGGTCAATTATAGCAAATCACTTCAAGTTCGCTATCTGCAGGAATGGATCACGCAGACCAGGTATGGAAACCGGTTAGGTATATTAAAAGCGTCAAATTTCCCAAAATCTGCGTCAGGTCGTTGCAAATCGTCCTTATTCGAAATCTAATCTATAGGAGTTCGAAATATATTTGATGATGGATCTGGCACGCCGGCATTTCTCATCTCATGCCTTAACTGATTGCCTAAATTAGAATCGTAAATCATGTTTAGATTTACACAATATTACCTCTTGAATGAGAATTTTTACGTATGTTTGCTCACATAAAGCGCGCATTAAAAAAATTAAATTAGAATTAATTACTTATTATTAGTTCATGATACTCGACGGCTGCCTCTTGCATTTTCTTGATATTTATTTTTTTAAATCTCGCGTTTCTCCGTGAGAGATTTCTTTCGTTCATGAAAACCCTAAATAGTATCATTAGCGCTTTATTAGACTCCAAACATAGAGTATTTGCCTTACATTGAACCCATCAACAACCACTGGCATCACCTCAAATTACATTATTTCATACAATAAATTTATTCCAATTATTCTGAATTTGGAAAGAGTAAATTAGCTTCCAGCCAATTTATTTTTATTAAAATTGATATGCACGTGCATTTAATTATGTTTAACTATATACTTAGCATTCGTGAACACCAAAAAACACATATAAAGCATTCAATCTTATGAAATGTTGGTATTTATTGTGAGATTACCTAGTCATGTGTATAAATGAAATTTCTAAATTGCTCTATTAGTATTTTTACATAATCCGTTGAGCTTTGTAGTGAAGAAGGATCGAAGAAGAAGGTAAATAATCTATTCCCTGTCCTGCATTATGTTTCTTTTAAAGCTTATTTAGTAAATTAAGGAAACCGAAAATTTGTCATGAAAATCGTCTATTAAAATAGTAACCGGTGACAATCACTTATTAATTTGAGCAAGTATAATGTAAATATGCAATTCTTTTATTTTTTTCCTTTCCAACTAGACCAGATTTATTTTTTCACGGTATAAATTGGAGAGAAGGCAAACTGAAATACCGATGTAATTGCAAACGACTGATACGGTTATAAAGATGATCATAGGAAATTAAATCTAGTGCTATAATATTGAACATGAAAGCCGTATGAAAGACAGTAGGTCCAAGCATGAATGGATTTTTGATCAACGACATTAAAGGCCGATTATTTGAGATAGATTTAGGAAAAACAGTTAGCACAGAGCATACAGTGGTTAGCGATACATAATGATATTAACACACTCTTAAAAACACACGAATATTAATTTTTTTCTAAAATGCTACTGTTTACATTTTAAAATCTGTTCGGTTTTTAAAATAACCGTTCCCATTTCATTCTTCTCCATGTTACCCCTTTAATTTAATCCTCCAATTTTACTTACGCATTCTATTTTATAATGAATAACTTCTCCCGCTGCACTACTCCAAACCCTGAATTTAGTAATTTACCCTGACTTCACGAGTTAACTCCAGATTAAAATATTCCATTAATTACGCTTTCATTAACATTCCTTTTGTGCCGTCGTGCTTATTCGTCTGTATTTCAAACAAAAGGCAATAATTGGCTGAAGTTTCTCAAGTAAGCATAACGCTATAGAATATTAATAATATTAATCTGCTTAGCATATAGAATAAGTTAATGTGATTGGTAATATTTGCCAAGTATAAACACTTGCAAGGTGACAAACAATTTTCAAATATCGTTTGCTAGGTAAATTTTGCTGCTAATCAAAATCAGTCAAAAGTAATTAATTAACGCATGAGTAATTAATTGAATTGTGAATCAAATTTGGCTGTCGATAGAGAATATCTGAATGTTACGGTTATATCAAATATATATGTGTGGCATGACACGTTTTCATATGCCTTTTCAGAATAATGTTTATTTATAGATCTATATTTTAGTGTAAAATCATAATTGACTCGTGGTCGTTTTGTTAGGTTAAGAACAATTTCCATTTATATTAATTCACCAACAAAAGCTGATTGAAAAAATCAAAAAGTAAGTTATTTTGGATATAGGAACAGTCCACGTCAAAAATTTACAAAGATATATATATATATATATATATATATATATATATATATATATATATATATATATATAATAGTCCCTCAGTGTTGAGAAAAAGGAAGCATCTTAGCACAATTTTACTTATATGGGGCATGGAAAGCGTCATACTAATGCCAATGCACGTACAAATTATTTTTAATTGCATAGTTCTGAATAACATCGATTTATTGAAATAGCTTCCTAATAAGGAAGCACACCAACAAAACTATTTTTCTTAAAATAAAAAGGCGCTTAATTCGCATGTCGCAATTTTTACAGAGCCTCACACGTTTAGTAATAGACGTACGTGCAACACCAATTTTATTCTGCAAATACCAGGTTGGTATGTGCTACGAAAATGTGAAATCTATCTTCTACTGCATCTGTTTTCATATAATTGTCCAAATCAACAATTCCAAATATAGATAACGTTAGATGCAGTCTGTAGTGGTATCTTATCTTTCACACTAGATAAAGGAGGTTTGGTGGTGGATGTTAACATAACTAACCAAACGGGTATGCAATCTATCTCTAATGCGCTCTATTTCCTCTTGACCTTTATATTGTAAGTCAATTTAAACCGGCTTCATATCAACAGTAGAAACATTCTCAGCGGATTTTATTATATCAATAGGTTTATACATATCTATAAAATGTGATGGATAACAGTAAATAATAAGATTGTTACCCACACAATCCAACTCAGTCTGGCTATAACATTGGTGCTGCACATACGATCATAGCTAGACATTGAAAGACCTGTAAAAATTGCGTAATGCCAACAAAGCACTTTACAGTTTTCTAAAATATATGTGTTCATATGCTCTCCTTTTTTTAAAGCTATTTCAATAGAAATATTTACAAATTTGTTTTCGTATGACTTCACTGTTCTGTTGGTATAACATTAAATATGTAATAACCCATAAAGGCTTTGTATTTAATCTATGATAGGGCTGTTCCTATGTAAAATATAGGGTACAATATTTATTATATCATCACATAAGCAATTTACCATGATGCATGTCTAAAAAGTAATTTGAGATAATAATTTAAAATTCCGAGCTGTTCGTGGAAGAATTTGAAGTTTAAATAAAAATATATTTCGTAAAACTTATTTAGCTTAAAGCTATACCTAAATTTATGGCCAGATGATCATGGAGATTGGATAAATATTGTAACGTGAATTGAAAAATTCATCAAAATGGTTGAACTAAAATTTATGCAAATAAATATGATGCCTTTTAACTCCACAATCTATCCTATTTATAATTGAGGATTTAACGACAAATAGCAAAGCGGTAAATCATCTTCTTATGGGTTATTAAGGAAATCAGATAAATTATATTTATATACATAATTAGTCTTATAATGCCAAATATATGTCAAAAATTTTATCGAGATGTGTTGAAGTTCTTTAGATTAGGTTTGCTACTTAATGAGTTATAAGACAAAATTAGCATATTCTCATACAAATTCTCTAACCTTAGTTTTATCTTGCGCCAGTATATTGATATTAATCCAAAGCGCAAAATATTTATCCTCTATATATGAATAGTCGGTTCCTTTTTATACAATCATGTTCAACGCATACGCTCCTAATAATAAAAATTAACCAATCATCTGGCATAATTTTCGAAAATCTAAATGTTTCATAACACGGATTAAGTCATATATAAAACTCGTACCCGAAGATATACTATTTTAGCTTTCCTGAATACTTCTGCAAGCCAAAAAAGCACATTATTGCCAAAATTTCTCATGATAACAAATGAAGAGCATAAGGGCACACTAAACCAATTATTGATTGCGCGGATGGTGGTAACAATTCTTTAAATTGTGTTTTCGAAATTGAAGTAAACACCAATCCCATTGTATTGAATCAGTCGTCGAACAACATTTTACGTGTGACTGACGGTAGTTTTGCTATGTTGTTCGCCGACTGGTTTAATACAATGAGATTGGAGTTTACTTTAGCTCGCAAACTTGATTTGAAGTATAAGCACCAATTTTGAAGTGCTTGTCCGTTTTCGTAGCTTTTGCAGCATGTACCATCTATTATTTACAGAACTCTGCTAGAATCATACTTTTCATTAATTTTGCTAGAATATCAATTTATAGATACAAAATTTTATAAAATAAGTTTTACTTTGAAAATCGATCAAATATTGTATTCTAGACTACGAAACATTGCATGTTCTATCTCGCGGGCTCTGAAATAGTAGAAAGTACAACTAGCCTAAATTTAAAAAAAAACATTGAAGATCAAAATATTCATACCAATAAAAGAAAAATGGATTTTAAGTTCACGCCAGTTTGCGTTATGCAGGTATTCGCCTTGCATAACCGACCTCTATCATTATTTTCAACGTGTGCAATAAACACTGACGTTTATGAGGTTTCGTTTGAATTGTCCTTTAAATCTTATTGTTGTATGCTTCGTAACGCGGTGTTTGTCTAGAATGTATAATTATCTGTGTCGCAAAAATGTATGACAAAAAGTATAAGTCTAATAGAATGGTTGTAAGAAAAAAATTATAAGCATACAATGGTAAAATATGCAACATACGTACCCACCAATCTAATAAACAAAAGAAAATCGTATATGATTTGATCACAAATTAGTTATTTCTTCCATTTGAGTGTACCGAAGAATATGAAATTGCTTTTTATTTTATTATGTCTGTGTTTAATCCAATTGAATTAAGCCTCGTTTCTTAAATTGACTATATAAAATATCAGTTGTTGCAGTCGAGTTGAGTTCTGGTCGAAATAAAAATGTTTTTGAAGAATTTTTCATATACCAGATTTATAAGAAATTTATGCTTCAATAAACGATTTATTTCCAAATTAAAAATATAAATAACTACAGGTTATTTAAGATTTCTTACATATTATCAAAAATATTAAAATGTTTTATACACTAATTGTTGCGTAAAGCTAATATATGTGCAAATTTTTATTCGATGTTACGCACCTAGTAATAAATTAGTTCAAATAAGTCCAGAAGTATAAAACAAAGCCAGCATGAACGATAGGTATAATTTCATGTATGCATGCGTTTCATGTAAATTTGAGACTAATCAGTAGGATCCGATATTATGCCTTTATCCACTATATATTTAGGTGAGGAATGTGGAACAATTGGACGGTAAAATCTCCCATACGAATGTTTATACAAGCAGAAATAAAACTATCTTCATTTGAAAACTTCGATGATGCGATTTCATAGCTAACTCACTAAATAAAATACATACCGAGCCCGTAAATGGTGCCAACACAATAGCTGCCGAGTCGGTTCATGCTACAAACATTACGCTTATTCTCAGTTTTTCTGAAATGTAGCATATATTGGTATCCATTGTGTATGTTTCACGTCCGTCCAATTGTCCTACATTATTTAACCAATTATATAGTGGATATATGGTTTAGTAGCGGTAACTACTGAATATGAAAATAATTACATTCTGCACAGAGTTTTAATTGTTTCTCTTTGCGTACTCGTTAAAAAACGATCAATTTCTGCTACAGGCGCCAAAACTTCATTATAGTGATAGATGAAGTAAGTTGACTCGAACTTTTCTAAACGAATTTGCATTAATGATTTCCACATATATCAAAGTGGAGTTAAGACAATGTATTAAAGTATGTAATATTGTCAAATTGTCCTGAAGTTCTAATGTTCTTATTTATTCAAATTCTTACCAAAGTTATGTTTGTCTTACTGAAATACAATTTAATTTCGCATGAATGATTGTAATTTTTCTTAGTTTGGATACTTGCACGAAAGTTAGAAGCATATTCATAATTAGACAAGCATAGATTGTATGGATAATGATAACAATTCGTTAAAAAAGGTTATATAAATAGAGATTGGCACAAATTGCATTACATTAAACCAATTGCGAAAAATGACAAATTTATCACCAGTGGAACGTTTTATCGCGTTCATGAGGATTATCAGAGCACGAATACAGATTGACTACAATGTATATTCAAGTTAAGTGACACCAGATATGCGCCTGTCAACCATAGTTATCTCGTATAAATTTTGGTGACGCAGGAGAAAGAATAAAGCATAAATTGAATTAAAATTTTTCTCTTGAAAATGTATATGAAATATTGTGATGCTGGTAGGAAAGGTGACTCATATTTTTTAAATCTATGATCTTATTTTAAATGTACCCGGATGAATTTTTCTTAATGAAAATGTGATTCACCTTCACGTCATTTAGGTGGAATTACTGAACACGAAAAGATCAAAAGAGTAAAAAGTATATTGGGGAAATGAAATAAACTGAACAATACATTAAATGTTTTACACTACTTCATGCCATGAATATTGATAATGTGATAAATATTTAAATTTTATTGTTGTGAAATTTTTAGCTGCATATATCAAAACTTTGAATAACATTTTTAATATCAATAACCAGAATGTTGGAAGAAGAATTACATTTGCAGGTTTAATTGCGTATTCTACATGACATGACTTTTGAAGAAAAATATAATACATGTAGTCAAATTAAATGTGGTATGACTGGAATGAGAAAATATTAGAAATATTATTATTAAAACAACTTAAGTCATGAATCAACAAAAATTCAAAAAGAATCAATTAACGAACACGTAAATATGGCAACATATCAAGTTTCAATATGAAAACTCTGAACACGCATACACATGAACAATTAAATTACATTTACACGTAGCACTGCATTTTGAAAAGAAATGAAGAAAATTTGGCACAGATAAAGTTGAATTAAACTGCATTAATAAAAAATTAAATAACGCAAATAAATAAAATAAATCTGATAATATATGTGAAATGCACATACTTATTGTCTGAAAGATAATTTGATAAATATGCAGGATAATATGCTGATAGATATTAAGTTAAATAGATTTAGAGCAAGCGATATGATATATGTAAATATTCCAAAACGGTTATTTACATGAATATTTTTTTTACGAAATTCAAATACAGGTAAAAAGTATAATTGTAGAATAAATTTATGAATAATAAGCTATAAAGGAATAAAGAATGACACATATATAAATAGGCAGATGTGCAAAACTCGCTAGGATGTTATCATGATAATCGTACAGGTAGGCAAAATCAAAAAAAACGAAATACATTTATAACATTATAAACAGATCGAAAAGTAAATAGATAAAAAGAAAGGTCAGCCGATAAACGTCATGAAGAAATTTTATTAAGATAGAAAGAGAAAGCGGTCGATAGTTGATATGTTAGCTAAAAGATAGATTAATGGTATGCCACCATATTAATAAAACCATGTACTAAAATAAATATCGAAAAGGTAGCCTTCGCAAGCCAAACGTTTATCCAGACAAATGTAAAATGGAGCAGAATATTAGTATTTTGCAGAAATAAATAACGATTTATTATCTGTAGAAATAAAATTAATTTAACGGAAAAGCCTCGATGAATCTCTGTCAAAAATATTGATGTTCACTCTCAACATTCCTTTGCTACGTAATATATGATGCAGAACATAATTATTAAAATATTTAATGAACAATAGATTCAGTCACAAATAACATCTGAAAGCTTGTTTATGTTTAAAAAACATTTAAATATACAAAGATTTTTGGCCGCTCTGATGGCTTTCGAGCTGAAAAAATTAGTGTATATATCTTACATTATCTTCGTTATTAAGACTTAATTTTCTTTATATGAGCAATAAAGCTATTCTGATAAAAGTCACAAATAGTTCGTGGCTATTCTTAAATTTTACATCAAATATGCATTATATATATATACATTATATATATATATATATATATATATATATATATATATATATATAATTGTTATTATGTAAAGAGTAATTATTTGGAATTCCATTGTAATTTAGACATTTGCCCTTTTCACTTTGCATTGAGTATTACATATTTTAGGTCGATTGGAAATTGTGCTCTTGTGATTATGTGCTTGCTTTCTTCGCGAATCATTTTGTTTAAGGCATAATGAATGTTTACTCGTAAATATATATATATATATATATATATATATCTCTCTCTATATACATATATATCACTGCATATTCAGACGACATTCATTATTTGCAATTAATTTTCCAGATACGTGATTCTATTTGACTAATTAGACAGTTTGGTGCAGAAAATCTGCAATTTCACTCAAATTGTGGAGAGCGAGTCAGCAAATATTGCAAATTTTGATTGGTTGTTTGTATGTGAGGCCATGTCATCGCCTTAGACGACGTAGAAATAATATGAGGTTTATCAGTTTGACGCTCATTTTCTGCTAAAGTTTGTGATATTCATGTCTATATTTATGGTCAATTAATTATTCACATCACCAGTTTTCGGTACCTTTACCAATATCGTCAACAAGGCCGACATTTCTATTTTATAGAACATTATTATAAGATCTGTTAACTGCACAAAGTGCAAAATCTTTATTTCAAAATTGACTACTGGCAACTCAGTGGATAATCAATCCAAATTCAATTTAATTGAATTTCTGTTTAACTAAGATATCATTAACACGATTTGGAGAGTGTGAAAGCAGCGTTGGACAAGTGCTTCAATAATAGAAATAGACAACAAATATAAACAAATAAAGTCATTTTGAGAAGATGCTAACATATCAATGTTATCAACTATAAGCAAGAAGGCATAGCTTCGACAGTGACCAGTGTTTGTTGGTAAACAATAAAACTTCAAAAACAATCTTGTTCTAAACACCGTGCTTGTTTAAACGTGCTTCTTCTTGCTATCGTATAGAGCGCCAGTTCATTATGTCCGCCACAGATCAAATAACGGAGGCAGAGAAAGCCTCATTGTTGAGTACATTCCGTGCATTGGATACAACTAGAAGCGGTAGGATTTACGCCAATGAGATTAATGATCATGCAAGAAAATCCGGCTTGTACGAAAATGTGACAAAGGTAATTTGGATTTGGCATAAGCCTAATTAATATTAATGCACCTCAAATACGAATTAAGTATATGCACCCATGTATTAGGTGTTTTGAACCTGGTAACCAGCTAATTTAAATATTGTCGATCGACGCAATATGACATTCGTGGAGTATGTACTACCCCGAATGTTTTGTATTCTAAATTTTTTCCCATTTGTATTAACATGGCACTAGTAACGCTAGACCCAATGCATAATTACATATTTGTGGTACTCCGCACTTAACAGAATATATTGTATTTATATATATATATATATATATATATATATATATATATATATAAAGAGGATATAGCATCCGTTTAATCATATTTACAGAAGTTTATCAACTTAGAAGCAAAATGCATAATTATGTGCTTTTGTCAGAGAACTTTAAAAAGTTTACATTAACATACAGTACATAGTATATTATTCAGATGTTACTCCAGTTTATATAACAAATTATTGATTTAGCTTCGGGGAATTGAGTTTTATATCACTGAGGAACTTATGTAAAATATAAAGATACTAAGAACAGGGGGTTCAGATCATATTATAAAGCATCTACTAAATTTAAAAAGAAATAACTTAATCATAATTATTCGCAATTAGTTTTTTAAAAACATATTTATCAGAAATAATTTCGCTTCATCTTTTAAACTGATTTACTGGAGAAATAGAATATATAAATTAATTTATTATTAATGGCAAAGCTGTAAACAAAATTAATAGTCAAGAAGCACAGCGAAACAGAATTTCGCATAGCTCTGAGAATGTTTCAGGCAATTGCCATCGCACGATCAAAAAGTTCTAACCAGTTCTGGGAAATATCTATCTCAGTAGCGTACAATTGCGAAATTATATTTATGTACTTGTATTTAATTGAAATTTAAATAGTTGTTTTACTCTGCTGCACTTGTTGCATGATATGTCAGGCTTAGTAACAGATGTACGCACAACAGTCTAGTTTTCGCTCACCAATTCTGTGTGTATTACAATAAAGGGGAATTTATTCTTCCATTGCATAATTCAAAATGTAATTTACGGTAGATACTAATAGAAAATTAGATAAATATTACCGAATCAAGGTTGAGATCTTGATATAAATACCTGACCCATTAAGTACTTACATTTGTCAGCATAAACCAAACCTTTGGATACTTTAGAAAAGTCATATATCCAGTAAACCGGTTTCGTCCTTATTGGGAACTCATTACATATTGTCCAGAATTCACCGCGGACAGGGCTCGAACCTGTGCACTTCGGAAAGTTTGGCTCTAACCACTGAGTCATCCTGCCGTACATTAGATAATTTGTATGAAAATTGCATTAGAATTCGTGTTTCAAATCAGGTAGGCGAAGTTTGGCGGTGGAAACGTTTGAAGGTTAAGGTAGAACATGAACTCCTATTTTCACGTTTGATTGATTTGTCGTATGTAGAATTTCAGATGAATTTATTATTATTATTATTATTATTATTATTATTATTATTATTATTATTATTATTATTATTATTATTATTATTATTATTATTATTATTATTTATTATTATTATTTATTATCTGCTTTACATACATTTTACAACCGGTTTTATTACATTATAAATTTTACTTTTATCTATGCAATATGTTGGCTAATCAGTAATTTTATAATTATTTCGCATAGCAACCTAACAATTGTATCAATATTCAAACGAAAAAATATGCAATACATTAATGTTCAAAACTCTTATCTATTTCAAGGAGCAATGAACGCAGAAATGCAAATATTTTGATGCACACATATTTTTCAATAGAAGATAGAATTATGCAAGGTTCTATCTGTTCTACATTTCCATTGCTGATCAATACATGTTATTGAGATCCTCTTCCATATTAAAGATAATAAAAATATTCTGATGTAACTGATATAATATACCATGCAGATCTTTCACATGCATAATACTTTTACAGGCCAAATACATTGAATAAATGTAGCTATTTAAAACTTTTGATTTCCTCATTGGTTCTGTGTGCTTTTGCTCCAACATGCACATATATTTATATCGTCCATGATCGTAGCAAAAACTAGACGAATTTAAAGACCATTTTTTGCTTATCTAGCTGTTCATTGATAACGAATTCACTACCAAAATTACTCAGGTAGTCTAAGTCTCCTAGTAAAGTTTCAATCAATTCAAAATTTAGAAAGATCCATTGGACATAAAAATGATAAATAGCAATCTTTTCTTTTAAATTGACATCATAAATTAATGACCCAGCAGTAAGCGAGCATTTTCAAAGACTTTTGACACGAAAACTTGATGTTGTTCAACAAATTCTAAAAAAATCTTTTAAGCTGTATTCCAATAATGGATTTCTTAATGGCTTTAAATTATTAGCCGGATTATTTTGGATTATATCGCTATTGCACTTTTCCACCTAGCGTTTAATTCCGTTTAGGCATATTAAGCAGAATATCAAATGCACATATCAGCCTGGTATGCGAAAAACAAGAATGATTATTTAAATTAAGGTTGCGATCTTTTTATAAACACCAGTATCACTATATGCATAAACTTTTTGACAATAATTGTTAGCGCGGGTGGTGGTAACAATTCTTTAAATCAAGTTTGCGAGCTTGAAGTAAACACCAATCCCATTGTATTTAACCAGTCGTCGAACAACATAACAAAACTACCGCCAGCCGCAACGCACTGACGCGTTTCGACCTTCCTTGATCATCATCAGAGTACGACGGCAAACTGACTATCGAGGATCAAACCGCAGTGAATATACATGGAAATCAAATTTAGATATGCGGCTCTCACCTCTAGCAGTCTCGCATACATTGAACTTGACTGGAAATGTCGGCTGCACAATTTCTATGCAGTCACGAACATAAACTGTTTGTAGCTTTCGCCACATATACATATATAGGCAATACAATTTAACAATAATTGTTTGCGCGGGTGGTGGTAACAATTCTTTAAATCAAGTTTGCGAGCTTGAAGTAAACACCAATCCCATTGTATTTAACCAGTCGTCGAACAACATAACAAAACTACCGCCAGCCGCAACGCACTGACGCGTTTCGACCTTCCTTGATCATCATCAGAGTACGACGGCAAACTGACTATCGAGGATCAAACCGCAGTGAATATACATGGAAATCAAATTTAGATATGCGGCTCTCACCTCTAGCAGTCTCGCATACATTGAACTTGACTGGAAATGTCGGCTGCACAATTTCTATGCAGTCACGAACATTAACTGTTTGTAGCTTTCGCCACATATACATATATAGGCAATACAATTTAAACACAATGGGACTGGTGTTTACTTCAAGCTCGCAAACTTGATTTAAAGAATTGTTACCACCACCCGCGCAAACAATTATTGTTAAATTGTATTGCCTATATATGTATATGTGGCGAAAGCTACAAACAGTTTATGTTCGTGACTGCATAGAAATTGTGCAGCCGACATTTCCAGTCAAGTTCAATGTATGCGAGACTGCTAGAGGTGAGAGCCGCATATCTAAATTTGATTTCCATGTATATTCACTGCGGTTTGATCCTCGATAGTCAGTTTGCCGTCGTACTCTGATGATGATCAAGGAAGGTCGAAACGCGTCAGTGCGTTGCGGCTGGCGGTAGTTTTGTTATGTTGTTCGACGACTGGTTAAATACAATGGGATTGGTGTTTACTTCAAGCTCGCAAACTTGATTTAAAGAATATACATAAACTTGTCGGTAAACAATAAGCATTGTACAATGTAGAAAGGACAGTTCATTCAATAAACTGGTTTCTTCCTTATTATGAATGCATCTATTACTTTCCATATAGTTCCGCGGAAAAGGTTCAAATCTGGGCAATTCTAAATTACAGTCTGGGACGCTAACCACTAAGCCTCCATGCCACAGGAGGACTAAACTGGTCTATTGGATATATTTCCTTTAGTAAGATAGTATGACGCAGAGCACAGAATCACAGACACCAAATCAGACTTTACCAAGCTCGAGCCATGTATGCTGCAAATTCTGAACAGTACGTGATGAGATCCCCAATATCGATGAAACCGGTCTACTGGATGAATTGCCTTTTATACATTATACAATTCCTAGTTAATACCGAAAAATATATGTACGCCCGCGCACCCAATGCTAGTTTATACTTGAGTGATTTTGTGCAGTATTACAATAAGAAACATATTTTCAGGTGAACAATGCAACAAATGAAAAGGCGTGTTTTAACTTTAACAAGTGCAATTAAAAAAATGTTACACAATTTGGAGATCATTTTGATAAAATAACGTTGGTCAGAACTGTGAAAATCTATAAAAATTGCTAATGCACTGAGATGGCCATAGACATCTCTAGATATATTGATCAATTGTTTTTTACATTTGAACATTCTGGATAAATAATTTTTAGACTTTATCTTTATTTAGACTACGATTATTCTTTCGTTTTATTTTTGTGGTATATCGATGGATAAGTCTGAGCAAAAACGCTAATTTTATATTTACCTTACTTTTTAAAAATTCTTACAACAAATACATTATTTACTCACATTAAAACTAAATACACAAAAATAATTTAGTATAAACATGTTAATACAATAAGGGAAAGGTTTTCATCACAAAATAAATTAGCTCTATGCACATAGTAGGGTCCTGTAACACAATGCTCTGTGATTTAGATCCCTGGCAAAATATGTAACTATTAGTGTTATAATAAAGAATAGGCTCTAAATTAAGAGCGAGGAAGGAGTGCACCGTATTAAAGGCCCACAATATATATATATATATATATATATATATATATATATATATATAGCTGGTATAGATGCACAAAACATTTAAAATGTCTAACATAATTTAATAGAAATGTGTATTATTTATAAAGCCAAAACCTTCTATGGCAAATAATGAACGTATTGATAAAAGTTCTAACTAAATGAGAACGTAAGTAATTAGATAAATAATCCTAACAACAGTTATTCAGGTGTGGACACAGATAAAGATTGACTTAAGTAAGTTTTAGCCAGTTGCCATTTACGGAAAACTAAAATCATACTGCATTGTTCATATATCCCCGTAGATTTGAATATTGCATAAGGTACTGAAATATTACTACCCAAACTTTATTAATCACGAAGTATTTAAATTAAATCTATATTGATTTTCTTATTCATCAGTATTTTGTCAACTGAGTTTCTCATTAATTTAATACTTCCTGCTCTAATGCATGTCGGAGAAGAATTTCTAGGTGCGTCATGCCTGTATCATAAAAGGATATACGGCAATTATTCAAAGCCTAAAAATAGAACTGCTTCATGAATTTGTTTTATTTATCATTATCAAATTTAACCTTATTATCGATACCTCTACACACAAATTTCGGAAATATCATTAGTGAATATTAAAATATGTATACATTTGCTTTAACTAGAGTGGTGTCAGTATGCAAAAGTGTGGAATGAGGAAAGCCCTATTATAGTTTTTTTTATCGTATTGATATATATGATACGATAACAGGTAAGGCATACTTTTGTAAATGATCTATGCTTTACAGATTTATAATATGTTATTTACCCAAGAATAAACAGAATAAATTAATATATTCGGATACAAAAGGAAACAAGTTTATTTGCCTTTTATTGGCTACGAAAAACTTTCTTTAAATGGTGAATTCATCAATCTGACGAGCGATGTGTTTGATGCATCAAGTTAAAATTAAAACTTAATAGTAAAATCATGAATAAATATTCAGCATGTCACATTGATGTAATTTTAGAATTGAATTAAAGTTGCGTAAAACGCATTCTAATGATTACCCCTAGTGCTCAAAATTTCTCACTGGTCAATTTCTACCTTACGTGCAGTCGTAGATAATGTTCATGCTTTGATGAGTAAGAAAATACTTCTTCAGAAGACGCAATGCCTTCTACATATACTGAATTGTTTTGGAAATATCAGCAATTCATATGTTATTACTAATTTTTACACAATAATGTTACCTATTGTGGAATCAAAATCTTGTCTCAAGATTAATTAGATAGAACGTGTCTTGTTAGATCGGTGTGCTGAAAGTTTCACTACCAAGATTTTATAAGACGAAGCGTATTATGAATTGCATTTAGGCTTTGGATTTGTTCGGTATTACAATAAAGAGATAGTATTGTATTGTACACACTAAAACATCCGAGTTTTACATTCCGTCATCTCTACAAAACGTTCGTTATTCGTTCATTATTATTTGTTAAAGGTAATTCCTCAAGATGGCCTATTTAATTATAAATTCCGAGTCGCGGTTGTACAAACCTGTCCCAGATAGGTAATTTAGCTGATAATTTAAATAATATTTTCCGTTTTAGCTTGAACGTGAATTCGCTTGAAAATGGTAGGTAGTCGATTTCATGTATATTGGAGCGACAAAACGTGTTAAACGTTTCCCATAGTGAGTATTAATATAAAAATATCATCAATAGAAAAACCGAAATGTTTACACCCTTCACCCTTTTAACTTATTTTCTTAATCTATTTAAAACTAAATATATTTCTGTTAACTTATGTAGGGCTGGGTTTAATGACCAATAACAATAGATTTGTACCTAAAATACTATTTAATTTAACGATTTTAGCAATGGTGACAGCGTTACGACAAGAGCAGTGTATGCGTTAAATAAATCATATCGTCAGAGCTCAAATATGTTATTGTGTCGCATACCGCAAATAAACTGTAAAATTTAACTCATTTTTAAATGGGTTAGTTGTGCTTTATTTCTAACGCTTCGGGATAAAAGATAATTTAGCACGAATTCGACTAAAAATGGTGGATTTGATGCGCGCAGGATCGTGTTTGCTTTTACGTGTCCCTTTGTATATTTCAATCGATTTTGCTGCAAGTGGCCTTTTAAACATCAGTCCGAAATTGTTTCGTGCGTAATTGCATTTCAAACAAGCTAACCAATGTGTTCAATTAAAAAATAAGCATTATTAGGATTTCATTTAAATTTTAATTGAAAAACTGTGCCCAGGCGAGTTGAATTTGCTCCTGTATTCTTGAGCCAAATCTGCAATTTGCCCCATTAGAATTTTGGTACATTAGAATACCAAAATAAAGCTTTAAGTAAAACTGAGTTTTCATTTCAACAATTTCTTCGCATAGAATCAAGGTGTATTTTAGAATGACAGATTGCAGATTCTGCAAAAATAAATAAAGCTTCCTTAATGACAAACATTTCCAATCATTTCGATACGAAACTGCCTCTAGCCGTTGAGAGATTTAAATAAATAGCACAGGCTAGATTTACCTTAAGACAGGCAAAGGTAAAACGCAATATATTCATTTCGTTAATCGGTAAAGTACTGTTGCTTTTACAGAATCATTTGTGCTTAAAGTGAACACTATGTTTATCTACGTGATGCAAACATGCTTATTTATAGGCAATAGTAAAAAAATCTGTTTTGTACACAAAAAACAAATATCATATGAAAATGTCAAAAATCCACATGTATTTTTAAGTTTTCTTACGAATCATGTTTTTTCTTAACTACGAAAAATTTTTATTCGTTCAAAACAATTGTATTTCACTATTCGCACAGAAAATCAAAACAACAGTCGGTCACACGTACTGACGCGTTTCAGCCTTCATTGTTTATAAACAGAGCACGACGGGACATTTGCTAGAGAGGTTCAAAGCACAATGCTTCTACTGATGGTCGAAATTCGTCATTACGTGTGACTTGCTTTTTCGACGACTGGATAAATACAATGGGATTGGTGTTTATATCAAGCTCGCAAACTTGATTTAAAGAATTGCTCCACCACCCACGCAATGAATGATAGTTTGTTTATTCAATCTTCATATTTATATATGCAACTGGAATATTTTTGTTTAAAATTTTTTTTATAAATCTATTGATTTACTAATTTTACGGTTAAATCTTATTAGTACACTAAATAATAATAATAATAATAATAATAATAATAATAATAATAATAATAATAATAATAATAATAATAATAATAATAATAATAAATATAAAGTATTTGAAAAAAAATTTCAATATCAACCATGTTTCTTATATCTGGTAGTGCTAATTAAAATGAATTCATCATTTTGAATATGGCGAATTGTAAGACAATAACAGGTTATAATATAATCTAATTGATTTTTATTTCCAGTGAAAAGTTTAATATTTAAGATTCTGATTAGGTTCAGTTTATGTTTACAACACGTTAAAAGCAACAACAACATATTTAAACTAAGTTAAACAAAACAAACCAATATTATTATTTTATTTTTTTACATTTTACAAACAACTTAATTGTTTTAGCCATGGAAAAAATATTTCAACTTGACGGATGTTGGCTCTGTCACAATTGGTCAGCTCTGTCATGAACTGAACGTTGAACAAAGTGAAGTGTAAGTTGATATCAAACTTTTAGATGCAATACATATCTTTCTCCACAGCAGGAATTTAATATTGCTGTTGCTGCCACTAATGCAATATGAACAAATTTTTACATGATATTATAGATCATTATTGTCAATTAATAGCTTATGATTCCAAAAATATAAGAAATTATTTTAGATAATTTTCTCATGTTGACATATAATATGAAAAAAATATATATATATATATATATATATATATATATATATATATACATATATATATATATATATATATATATAAACATGAAATTCGACTTCAATGATATATGGAATTATTCTATCGTACAAATTGGGCAATTTCTAATTTATGAGAGGAGCAATTGACAAGGATTTCAGGCGCGACCATTTAGTTCATTTTCAGAATTCATGTATATCGCAATGTGTTCCACATATTACGTAAAATCCTTAAGTCGTATGTAGACAAACGTCAGGTTAATACATTGAATTCTGTTAGTTGCAAAATACAGAAAACTAGAATCAAACTGCATCGCAGATTACAGTTATATACTGTTTGTGGTGGAGAGCTAATGTATATATGCGATTGTGTATAAAATGCTGCGCAACTAGTAATATAATTAAACGAACATTGGTTGCGCGGGCGGTGATAACATTTATTATTATCAAGGTTGCGTCTTGATATAAACACCTGAACCATTAAGTTTATAATTTTTTTCAGTATAAACTAAGAATTGTTTAGTGTAGAAAAGGCAATTCATCCAGTAGACCGGTTTCGTCCTTATTGGGAACTCATCATGTACTGCCCAGGTTCGAGCTCTGTCCGCGGCAAATTCTGGCCAGTACGTGATGAGTTCCCAATAAGGACGAAACCGGTCTACTGGATGAACTGCCTTTTCTACACTATACAATTCTTAGTTTATACTGACATATGTATGTACTTAATGGATCAGGTGTTTATATCAAGGTCGCAACCTTGATTATAGTAATAATAATAAATTAGTTCAAATATGACAAGACAGATAAACAAAAGATAGAACGAACTGATAGTATAATCTCGTACACATTAGTTTCGTGCTTATTGGCGACTCGTCAGTATGAGTAGATGTTACGCACATTACCCATTATATATTTGGTTGATGAATGTGTGAAAATAGGACGGTACAATCTCCTAGACGAATGTGTAAACCTGTAATAGTGAAGCTAACATAATCTAAAGTCAACGACAATACGACTTCAATACTAACTCACACTATATAATATATATATATATATATATATATATATATATATATATATATATATATATATATATATACCAACACAATCACTATTGTGTCAGTACACAATACCAAAATAATGGCACCGAAAAGGTATATGGTACCAACGCTATGGATGCCGAATCCGTACATGGTACAAACTCGATGGACTTCAATGTAGCAAAATTGAAACACCTGTTACTCCTGCAAACTACACCCAAATATATCGTGGGTAAATGGCGTAATACTGGCTCCGATGAGTCACTAGTAAACAATGAAATGAGTATGCTGTTCATGCTGTCTTTGAATATCCTCTGGTCATATTTGAAATAATTTGTTTATATATATATATATATATATATATATATATATATAAACTCTCCGCCACAAAGTTTATAACTGTTATATACTTGATTGAGAGATGTCATGATTACCGCGAAATATGATAAATGATATCTTTAAATGCCAATGCTTTTATTTGCTGGAGTAGCAAGTGTTCTGAAATAGTTGTAATTCTCACTTTTGCTGGTGTTCTTAATATCAAATGAGACAACGAAGCGTAAGGGATTTATGTTCACTTTTTAAAAGTAAAATTCAATTTACAATGCTGTTAAAATGATTAATGTTGAGCTGTTGCATACAAAAAACGTTACCATGCTGTATCTTTCTATCTGTATAAAATAATGCAGTCAATAAAGATAAACATGCATGCGAAATTGTTGGTCTGTTAAAGTGCGTACTATAAGGTTAACATTGAAAATGTAGTGACAGCCGATTAAGGTAATTTAAACTGCGTGTGTTGTTGAATTTTAACAAGTATTTAAGATAAACATGCAAAATAAACTGTTGTAGAGAAATTACAATATTAACAAAGTGAGGACTACTTTTAACATAACAGAATGAGCACTATTGAACTTAAATGTCATACTAATATTCTTAAACGGATAGCCAGTGATTATTCAATTGGATATTGGATCGGATTTGCCGGTATTACCCATAGATTGGCCGATAAAACAGTTAAATATACAAGAGCCAATTTTGTCAAGCTTTGGGCGCGTCGACGTTGGTTACGGGAGAATGGGACAAAATGTATTAATAAGCGATGATATCAACCCAAATTTCTTTTGTTGTAGCGAAAACCCAGATATTCATGTTGTGTTTTGTCTTTATTAGGACAAGGTTTAGGAATACTGACTATCAAAATAAAAGTTTATGCCTCCCGAAGCTAACGAATAATTGTTCCATTAAGTCGATACGTAGCCCTACGATACAGGAGGAAACAAATCGTCTGCCCAGGTGGTGAAAAGAGTTTCATAGCCAGTAAAAACTTTATTCCAACCAAATGATTGCAGCGAATAGTCCGGGAAAACGGTCGACCGCACTAAACTATGGCTGGAATTAGACGAAGGTTACAAATACTAAAATTATATAGTTCTTTACAAATAAACAAGCAGAAGCTGTTTAGGAAACTAATGAAATAATGATGGCCGGATTTTTGAGCCAACTTTAGTTATGATCGGCGGCTCATTTCCCGCATCTAAAAGCTTTGATTTAACCTGAAAGATATCCCATGTCGGCTCTGTGCGATCAGTTCCTAAAATTAGCGGGAGGCAGGTAGTTTGTCGTGACTGACCTAAAGCAGAGCCTTTGGTAAATTGGTGTTCAACACAAAGATCGGTGTAAAGTAGCATTGTTGGTATCCCAAGGTCATTTCCAATTTACTCTGGAATCATTTGGTCTGAAGAACGCACCGAAAGTGTTCCAAGTAAAGATGGAAACTGTCGTGTCCGACTTACTCTGTACTACATTTTACGTTGAAGATGTCATAATATGGATTAATACCTATCAAAGTCGAGGAATGGCGGTTACATTTTATTCTTGAAAGCGTTCAGATAATTCAGCAAATGCGGTTCTTAGAACACTGAGTTCATCATAGGGATGTATGCACTAATATTCTAACATAGAGCCATTCAAGGATTTTCTGGTGCCCACTAAAATAAAACAATTGCGCCGGTGCATTGGTATAGTGAATTTCGAGGTTGGCGGTTACTCAATAACACTTATGTAATATAGTATCTAGTCGGTCGGAGGATGCCCAATAATATAAAAATAAAATAGAAATTGATAGATGTTAATATTTTGACTTTCTCGGTAGGAAGCATGCCCATCGTTACAGGTGCGTCAGATATTGGCACAGGAACAGCATTACAAGCGGAAGGATGTCCGGTGTAATGTATGCGTCGCAAATTAACTAAGTCAGAGCAAAATTATACCATCAGCGAAACGAAACTTCTGGCCGTAAAATATGCATTGAGAAAGTTTAGATATTTTACCATCGGGTACATCGAGCTATTGAAATCTTGAGGAGTACGATGTAACGATTCATCATCGGGCCAGTATTTAGAATATGGCAGCCGATAGGATCAACAGAATTTCTTCTATCCGAGTATCGTCACTTGTAAAGGTCTTTTAAGAATATGACAATGATACCAATATACACATCGGTGTGTCCACTTTATAGAGAATTTATCCTGCAAAAAGGACTACTGGGTCAATGGTTTCGCTTGAGTCTATCTGAACAGAATTGATGGCTTTGGGACATGAAACGTAGTGAGATCAGGGCACTGGGCCCCTCAACGAGAAATCGCAGTCTTAATTAAATTGGCCCGACACGTCTCAAAAGTTTCTTTGCTACTGTCAACCGTGCACTTCATGTCAGCGTTTTAAACCACAAAAAAGATAATGGTCACCCCGATTGCTTTCAATGGACTGCACGAAACAAATTCGAACATAAAGAATTTTTATGCCCACTGCAGGTGGCTTGTGGCGAATTTTCTTATGTGTTTTCTATGGTAGATAAGTTTACATGAACCAGATCACAGTAGTCGATAAAAAAGGTAATGCGATGTTGGTCGGGCGGGACATGCGATTTACAGTATCAGGAGTTACGGGATTTGCTCCAGCTGCCATGGTCTGTGGAGGTCATATACCAATGCCAGGTGAACCAGTAACCATAGAATCCTATGAGCACTGCAAAATAGTAGGTATTGTGGAACGCATACAAAAGCTAACTGAATATGTGAGCGCCAAAAAGAGTCAAGCTAATGTCAGATGACCTACACGCACTGGCCTACGGGCCGGCATTTGTCATGGTGACGAAGATAAAACCCATAGCACTTCGTGCTTTAAATGATTGTCCGTATCATATAGAAAGAGTGGACACAAAGAACAATACAGTTTTCGTTAACATGCCCGACGGATCACGCGATGTCGCACTTAATCGCTGAATTAGTTATCCGTAACCGAACCTGAGGTAAGTGGAAAATTTTGTAGTAGTGAATTTTGAGGCTGCGTTCGTTCCAATGGCCGTATTTAAGTATTATGTGAATATAAAATGAAGTCCTCGCGGAATTGCATGAATTAATTTGAAGCCGTCAAGACAATGATGGAAGCCGCATTCGAGCCACATATATCAATAGGAATTAACAGTTATTTGTATTTTGTTTTACTAAAGGTTCGCACTTTAAACGAGCAAACTCATATTTATAATTGATTAAAAATAAAGCACTTTTGTTGAGCAAATTTGACTTTGTCTAATGGTATGGAAAGCTTGGTAAAAAGATTATCAGCACAGACTTAACTACGGAGTTAGGTATAATTAAGTTCAGGCTGGATGATGCGATTATAATGAACTCTTGCGGAATTCGCATAAAAGTCCCAACTAATTGAAGGGATCATCGCAAGGACTACCCACACACACAAACACACACACAAACACACACACACAAATATATATATATATATATATATATATATATATATATATATATATATATGAACATATATAAAATTTCATCATATTAGTATTTGTTTTTATATTTTAATTATTTGTTTTAATCTAGACTATTTTAACTAATGATACTACCAACCGCATAATAAACGACTATGTAATTTAAGGATTTGTACGAATTTGGCGAAAGGTGAAAAGAAGTGATGAATCGGATTAAATTAAAATTATACAGATGATATTCAAATGGATTGCAATTTATCTGGGTCTATTAGAGAAGAAATAAGAATTCCGATTTGTCGATGTGCTTTAAGTTTGTTTTATTGATTCACGACAATCAATTTTCCATCGTTCTCAGACAATATATCTTGAAACTCGAAACTCATTCACAATTATAAATGGCAGTTATTATAATTTATACGAAAGGTTAAAACTGAGGTTTATATTATCATAAATTCTGTAAGCTTAATTCTAATAACTTTTATACCATTAAATCAAAAAGTAAATACTCATGAATATCCACCAGAGAGATAACCAAATTAAAATTATTTAAAGTATAAAACCGCAACAATTGCGAAAATTCTCGGTCTCGAAGTTAAATTTTAGTATGTATGTAAGCATATAAATGTATATAGATATTATGCTCTCAAAGCCTGTAACAACAGAATGTTATAGCCTAAATCAATTTATTATATTAAACGAAACACCAATTTTAATATACTTTTTAAACATTTAGTTCTTATAATTGTGACAAGGCCTAACACATGTACGGAAAGTTCTATAAGTTAATAACAGACAGATAACAAAGCAAGAAAAATTAATTAACCATTTATTAATAAATGTTTTGCCAGGTTGCATTTTAATTTTATGACTAAAATGAACCGCTTCTTGCAAAAAACAGATAAATATTG
Organism: Eudiplozoon nipponicum; assembly: GCA_029291075.1. NCBI lineage: Eukaryota > Metazoa > Platyhelminthes > Monogenea > Mazocraeidea > Diplozoidae > Eudiplozoon > Eudiplozoon nipponicum. Next base: position 2,504 of record JAQBSW010005721.1, on the reverse strand, counting down.
AAATATCAATTCACATTAAGACACGAATATATATATATATATATATATATATATATATATATATATATATATATATATAGAGCAGAAAAACATGATTGCCGACGCTTCATAGATGAGTTACTCAATAAAGTTGTTTGGATTTTATTTAAAATGAACCACTCAGCATAAGAAAGCAAATTCGTTAAAGCATTCTCTTTTAATTGAAGAATAAAATATCAGCTATACATAAACCTTATTCAAGAATTGATAGAATAAATAAGCAAGTTTCTAAAACTGAAAAAACATATAAATTTAAGTTAATTAAAATTCAAATGGACATTTTAATCCGATTTTTGCGTCAATTTTGAAAATGCTTAATCAGACGTCCACTGCACCAGAGATGATGGGATTTGTTACAAATCATTTAAATAAGCATGTAGATAATAACCAACTTTGCATACCCATAGATGCTAAAGGTTTTATATAATGCATATCGAAGCATCCTCTGACATTTATATTTAAAACATCGATTCGTGTCTTCTATATATTTAGCCAAATCAGATATCAATTAATGTCAATTTATTACAAATCCTAATGGAAAAAAACAGATTTATACACAGATTTTTTATATTTCAGCTTATTTTTGTTCTCTAGTCATCTGCAGGATATGAAAACCTAAATTAATTGTGTTTAGAGATTATGAGTCGATAGACTAAAAAACAATAAATGACTGCTAAAGTTGATAAAAACAGCAACTTCGAGATAAAATTGATTTAGAATAAAATATATAATCTTTTTTTTATTTTAATTTGTTTAGATATGACCGGAACGATCTTACCTATGACCGGAGAGCATCGTAAGTTAGCAAGCTACTGAAAATAATTTCATTGATTAGTATTTATCGCTTTATACGTTAATTTATTAAATTTACTATTTTACCAGTTTAAAATAATTTCATACTCCTTTAGCAAGAAGTACGAAACGGAAAATTGATTTAAATACGGTTACTTTTTGTATTTCCAACCGTAAAATTTACCCGTTTTTAAATGAGGAACATCGAATGTGTTTAAATTGAAGAAATAAGGCAACAGGCATGAAATGGGAAATCGTGCACGAAAACTCCCATGAAGGCAGTCAAGATCCGCGTAGCTGGAAACCGTTTTTCAATCTTTTGAAATATAAATACTCTATTGGAATAAGGATCCAATTTGGAAAAATTTTAAATGTAAAGGTCGTCACCATTTGTACAATCACTGATCACGTAACTGAATAACATTTTTATTATTTAAACAAAATAACTTGATTTGCAACTGGGTATTGAACTCTTACGTGTCCCTTATTTAAACTTAAATATTGATTTTTTCCAGCGCTTTCTTAGTTTGAATATTTTGCACACTCGCAATTTTAATTATCTTTATAACTTGTGATGAGCTGATGACTAACCAAGGGACTCTCAAAAATCATCCAAATACAAGAAGAACTAGGAAAAATTACTTGGTAGTCAAAACACGGTACAGGTAATATATCTTATTTCTCCGGCTTATGAGATGGTCTACTAATAAACTGTTTTACGGATTAATGTCTGTTAGTAATTGATTTTTTAACTTCAAATCGACTTCAATGATTACATATTTTTCGCTTTTAATGTGGAATTTTACGATAATATTTTCTGTATAATAATGTAACTCATCAACGTGATTAAAAAGTAATAAATTAATAAGTTGGGAAAACGATAAAATAACAAATGTATAAAAAAATGTTTGTATGTAAAAGTTAATCAAATGGAATGTTATACAAAACTTTCGATTAAATCTTGTTTTGAGGGCTGCTCCACCCATTTTTCAGACGTTAAATACCAAGTATAACGCCTTGTTAAATTTTGTTTTTTCTCCTTCTGATCGTTGACAAACTAGAGCGCAACACCTGCAGTAATAGGATGAAAATTTCTGCCTTTCCTGTCTTTGTTCACTTCTCGTAATCTTATTTTAAATAATTTGTTACAGGTTGTGGCATTCCTAATAAATGAATAAAATATCCTAGCATAAATAAGCACATAAATAATGTTTGAGAATCATGAATAAATTTTTCTCTTATATACTCATTGATGAAAGAGTTCATGAAGCGTATACAAATGCTTTTAAATTGAATGAAACCTTAATAGACACGTAGTGTTTAATTCATATATTAACCTTTATATTATTCGCACTTTGTAAATTTAAAATTGAGTAACTCTCTGAAAACAAGCTGCAAAAATTCAAATGTGTAACATTTTTATATGGATCTCCAGCATAAAATTGGAAAGATACTTAACATTTTGAGACAACATTTTAGAAAGCAAGTATGTATTAGTTGTTACGAACCTTGTAGCAAATTAGTTCAGTTGTGACCAGAAAGATAAAACAAAGGCAGCATGAACGGAAAGTATAATCTCATGAACATTCGTTTCGTGCTTACCAACAATATTGTACCGAAAACGTACATAGTACTAACACTATGGTTTCCAAGTCGGAACATAGTACCAATAT
>JAQBSW010005720.1:0-54977 GCA_029291075.1 Eudiplozoon nipponicum | reverse complement strand
TGATGATGATCAAGGAAGGTCGAAACGCGTCAGTGCATTGCGGCTGGCGGTAGTTTTGTTATGTTGTTCGACGACTGGTTAAATACAATGGGATTGGTGTTTACTTCAAGCTCGCAAACTTGATTTAAAGAATTTGACTTATTCGTTTTCCAAACAACGGACGGTAAACTAACTGACAATGAATTTGCCAACTAGATGGTAAAGTTCGTTTAAACGGCTTCATTTGTACTTAGAAGTAGATATTATAAACATAATTGACTTTTCACAAGGTAAGTTTGTGTATGCTTCTGCACGTGTACTCTCATCAAAGGGAAATTAAATTAATCCAAAAGCACCTACTGACAATTCTCTAGATAAGCGTACGCCATTCTTCTGTGTGTGCGCGTTTGTTTATGGCTGGAAAATAATCAGTTAACTATAATTAGCTGCATGTGCGCCTTCCTAATAGTGAAATTAAGGTGATTAATTAATTAATTAATTGAGTGTTGCGCGCCTAATAACAAATTATTTTGAATATGATTAGAAGGATTTACCAAAGTCAGCACAAACATAACGTATAATCTCATGCACATTCGTTTCGTGCTTACTGGCGACTCGTCAGTAGGAGCCTGTTATTACGCTCTTTAGCCACTATAAATTTGGCTTAAAAACTGTGGAATGTAGGACGATACAATCACCTATAGGAATGGATAAACCTGCAGTAGTGCTGCTAACCCTCAAAATGTCTTCCAAAATGTGTATTCAAAGCCAATTCACTGCATATAAAATAAATAGCATCCCTGTAAAGCGTACCAACACTACGCCTATTGTGTCAGCACCTGATAACAGCAATATGGTTGCCGAAAAGGTACATGGTACCAACACTTTGGTTGTCGAGACGTTATGTAGTACCAACACAATTTGTTTTAAAGTATGCTAAATATCAGAAAAGTTGCGAAATACAACTATGTCTGAACACTTGTTATTCCAGAAAATCCATAAACTCTGACATTGATCAGTATCAGTTATCACATTTCGTGAAAATCATGACATCATTCAATTTAATATTTAAATACTAGATGCTGTTGTGGTGTAGAATTATTATATATGCAATTTTGTATTTTTTGTTGCGCACTCAATAACAAATTAATCCAAATATGATCAGAAGGGTATAACACAGACAGCATGAATGGAAAATATGGTCTCGTGCAAACACCTGACCTATTAAGTACATACATTTGTCAATATAAATTAAGAATTGTATAGTTTTGAGGAGGCAATTCATCTAATAAGGACGAATCCGCTCTATTGGATGAATTGCCACTTCTATACCATACAATTCTTAGTTTATACTGACAAATGTAAGTACTTAATGGGTCAAGTGTTTATATCAAGATCGCATCCTTGATTATAGTAATTTTTATCACCTCCCGCGCAACCAATGTTCTTTTAATTCATACCGTTTGGTTGACATTGTCTATAAGTGTGAATTAAATGCAAACAGTAGGTTGGCGATTTTAGGTGGGCTGTCAATGTACACCAATATGCCAGTACCCAAAATACTGAAATATTTTCAACGTTTTCTGCTTGATCAACTGGTAATGAAAGATATAAATTAAATGAAGATGATTCATTCTATTGAAATAATTAACACATGGAATACTTCGACTTATATTATATTTATGAAGGAATTTTATAACTAAATTATAGGTGGTCAAATGGGGCAACTACTTTCAATTACAAAAGCAAATATCTTCATAGGCTTTATGGAGAAAAACCTCTTAAATATGGAAACCCTTAATCCTAGACTGTACGTACGATTGAACAATCATTGATTGCGCGGACGATAATAGGAAATATTGAAAACGAGGTTGCGATCTTGATATATGCACTATTCCCATTACATATATATATATATATATGTGTGTGTGTGTGTGTGTGTTTGCGTGTGTGTGTAAATAAATTTTTTTCAATATAAGCCAAGCATCGTGTTATTAATCTACGTTATCTAATGCTTAGTTTTTACTGAGGAATATTTATATATGATGAGAATGGTGTTTATATCGAGATGTAAACCTAGATTTTAATAATTTTATATACGATTCGTGTATGACATACTAATAATATAGAATCATTGTGATCGTGAAATAATAGCTTTCTTTAACCTAGCTATTCGAGTGATTGAATTTGTTTTTACGTTTAAAAAGAAATCATGTGGCGAATGATTATTTCTGTGTTTCAATTAATTAATTAGAAATTTTTAAAATTTGAAAGATATTTTTATATGCCGATTACTTACTCAGATATCATGATAATGCATGAATTAAAGCTAGGTAGGAAAATAAAAACTTGCATCCAAATACAATATATTTACGCTATTAAAACAACCTATTAACATAAACACTAATCTTTCCATACAAAATGAATTAAATTAAGGGTTATTCACATCAGGAGGGTATGAGTTTCCATGTAAGAATTGTTGCCTCATGTGTGTGAGTGAAACCTTGCGCCCAAATAGAGCAAGAGGGGAAAAAAGAAACACATACATGTATGGGCATATTAATAGATCAGATTTTGTACGTCATGCAGTAGAGAATGTACATACAATTAACTGAGAATGCTGTAGACGCGTGTTGATATTTAGTCTTGATAGATCGACAAGATTAATTAGAGTACTCACTGAAATTAAATTAAGAAATAACATAATAAACGAAACAGCTGTAGAATAAGCAAGGTGCTCGACTTAGAACAGAAGTAACAAACAATAGGAAGTGAAATTTAAACGAATCAGAATCGGAAACTCACTATGGTAAAATTTGAAGTATGTTGGATTAACATTAACTTACAAATAGCGGGAGAAGGATAATTTACGATCCCTCAACTAAATTTAGGATTATCTTATAATTTCAGCTCTTATTTCTTGCTACCATTCTCTATCTAGCAATATAAGTCCACTAAGAGTGTAAAATATTTTAATAAACCTTTACGAGAAATATGACATATTCTTTTCATTATTTCTACAATCTTCATATTATTAGGCAAATTTATGATTTCTTCTCCGGCATTATTAATAACTTATTGTCTTAGTGAAATTTTTATTGGTTTACACATTCTTGAGCATTTATCGTAAAATGAAAAACCGACCGTAGTATTCATATAATCTGGTTTATTTTTTACCCATTTATTAAAGTAAAAGTTATAAAATGTCTACGTATGCACGGATGAAATGATATTAATCGCTTTGGTTTCACATATGAATGCGAATGTGCAATCACTTGCCCCTCTGTTCTAAATAAATGAGCGCACTCACAGGCATGGCGTAGACTTATCTAGGGACTCGTTAGTAGGTGTTATTACATAATCGTGATTTCACTTGTCTGAGTGTACACCTGTTGACAGATGTACACAAATATACATGACACAATCTTATCCAGTGACAAGTCAATTATTGTTGCGAAATATGCCAATAATTATAAATGAATCCATTTCAACTAAATTTGCTATTTGATTTAATTATTTTCAAATTGTTAATGAGATGATCTTAGCGTTGCAAAATGCTTGCGAAACGGTAAGCCAAAATATTCAGAATATAAATGAAAACAATTGATGTAAATCCTTGTTGTGCGAAACAAGAATTAGGTAATAAATCAATTCCCTGTCGCGCAAAAAATCTGTCATTTAAACAACAGATGAACCAAAACCCAGAAAGATTTTGTTAACTACAAATGTGACAGTTCTTTTTATTTTTGCGAGAATAATCTGTACGACACATATCTTTGACTGTGCAATTATAAAAGCCTCCATTTGCAACTAGATTATATTTTCAGAATTCTGAGTTAAGAAGATTGAAATATTCATTCATTTTTAACATATATCGATTTTGCAAATTTGTTACAATTTAATCTGTTATATTTAAAACATAATGACCATCGATTTTGTCAGTGTATTACCAAAATTGTGTATTGCGTTAACTCACGCCACTAAAACACTTGTCAGCATATATGAAAGAATAAAAGGTTTCGTTTAGCCAGAAGTGCTGAGTAACAAGTTAGTTTAGAAAGGCAAAGGAAGATATGGCCAAGGAAAAATAAAGAAATAAATATCCAAAATTACACACACGTTTTGTCTCTTCTGAACTTCTATTCAGTCCAGGTGGTAACGCAATCGCCTACGTGAATGCGTGTAAAATCAATGATTTTCCATGTTTAAACAAAGTTATTTTTAAAAGTCTTGAAAGCATTCACGTCATTCATTATAAGTACACACAATAAAGTTTGCTATAACTGTTATTTTGACCAGATTGAAATCGAATACAACGAGGATTACAAATATTCTGACCACCTAACCTTTAGTAGAAGAGCTTATACTGTGACAACTAAATAAAATAAGTCAAACACGTATAATATTCAAAATAATAATAATAAAGAATAATAATAATAATAATAATAATAATAATAATAATAATAATAATAATAATACATAAGTCCAATTTAAAAGGACGGAGTTCATATGATATATGCCATCGGCATTAGTTGCTGAAATAGATTTCGATTTATAATCGTGTAATAAATTATTTGGACTATGTTTATTGTTATATAATGTGTATATGCATGCCCCTTGAATAATGCCACATTAACTTCACCTAGATTTTTTAAATCAAATTTGCGAGGTTAAAGTAAACATTTGGCCAGTCGTCGAACAACATGACCAACCTACCCTCAGTCATACATACTGGCGCATTTTGACCATCTTTGATTATCATCAATATGACGAGAAGTTAACTGGTGCAGATCAAACCGCAATGCATATATATGGAAAGCAAAATTAGATATGCAGTTCTTACCTCTATTATTCTCATTTACATTTTGCAAAACTGTTAATTTCTTCTGCAGAAATTCTTTAAAATCGCGCACGTCTTGCAGTTTTCGTTTATATATATATATATATATATATATATATATATATATATATATATATATATATATATATATATATATATATATATATATATATATAATACAATTACCATAACCTCGTGCAATCAATGATTGTTTAATTGTACCGAGATTAGTAGGGCTAATGTTGATTGGAGTTGCGGATTGAAATCAGCTCCAGCCATCCTGACTTTAATAAACAAATAATGCATGATTCACTTAAATTACAGATTTTGGTCCTGCTGACATGTGTATATAATTTCGTTTCTATATAGAGAAAAATGTTGCTACGTACAGCGTATCTTCTGCACAGACTAAATTAGAAAACAAGTTTTCAAACATCATCAAGGGGCAACTCCAAGAAATGTTTCAAATTTCTGAATATTTTAAAGAATTTTTAACTTGAAGACAAAATATGCAAACAGCTATGACCATGAGTCTGATAGGTTAGTAAGTTCTACATGATCATGTGGCTTGCTAATACGAGACGATTTTTACGGATTTTTTCATTATATTTTGCGCAGAGTGATTATCAGAAGTCAAACTAACATGCTTTACTTTCACGATATTTGGCTGAATGCTTAGACTTGTAGACCTACACACATCTTTTCGTTTTCGTATTTCCGAAATCACCAACAGGTCACGATAGTTCAATGTTCTATAACTGGGGCAGTTATGAGGCATCAAGTACAATATCGATTTTACTGCTCTATTTATATTTACTTTAAGCATTTGACACAAAAAAATTATTAGTACTAATCCCGTGAAATATGAATATAATTGACAACTAAGTGTAATGTGCCAGAAGAGTTTTGGTAGTGTTCCCCGATACCTTTACTGTATTATGCAATGTTAAGTTAACACTGATAGCATATATAAAGCGGAATTTGGTTTCTCTGATAGCTGCAATTACAGAAATATTTTGGATATCAGGATTATCGTTCACTCGAATATCATGCTTGTCGAGACAAAAATCAAACAGTAAAGCACTGATATATTGCAAGTTATCTGTTTCGAATGTCTTAATTTACCATTTTGTCAACACAATGAACACTGAAGATTGTACCCAAAGGTCTAGTCAAGTATTATAAATCAGGACTTCTACAATTGTCAGATACTGTGTCCAAAAAAACAAACGCTTGGCTAACAAAAGACTCAAAAAAAATTTTCGCCCTCAAATCAGATTTCCAGTAAGTATGTGAGCAAAAAATAAAAGGACTGTTCAACAAAACTCACATTAATAACAAAAATGAGGGTAATACTTAACATAACAACTTATGCACTAATATTACATTATAATATTACACTTAAAATAAAGTTCATTAAATACAAAAATCAATACGTTTATAATTATAGCCTGTGTAACTTATACATGACGACATGAAACTCTAAGATTACATTACAGCACGAAAATTTATAGATATTATTATATTTAAATCCCATTTTTACAAGATTAGTCAAACGCATAAAATTAAACTTAGTTCATGACGAGCACACAAATATGCACTCACAACTGTTGTTGCCTTGGTAACTTCGCTGTGTGCGCAGCATTCCGTGTTGATTGTAATGTCGAACAATTTCTGTTACAGTTAGCGATGATAATTAAGCCGTTTTTGTAGCAATTATTTATTCAGTATGGTGCCAATCCGATCGAATGACTATTGAAGCTGGTCTAATGGGTCTTCCGGCTGGCCTGGATAATATTAAAATGTTGTTGTGTTATATGATTCGTAACTAGTCAATTAAAATATCGTGTTGGTGAAAATTTTAATGTATATTGAAGGTGCTTGTTATTGATTTAAAGAGCTTTGTATATGTGTAATAACTTTTTGGATTGTGCTTTGTATTGGACTGCGAAATTCGTAAAGTTTAATTTTCTGACGGTGTCAGGCCTTTCTTAATCAATTTGTTTGGTAATGTTGCGCGATTCTGTTGATCAATTGATTTTTCGATCTTTCAATATATATGAAACGCACATACATGAAAATTTGTATACTATAAAGGATTTGGAAGGATGTGGCAATTGATCCTTTGCATTCAAACTTATGTTTCTTTATGTGCTGAATTTGATGTTAACTTTTGTACCAAGCAAATGCCTCTTAGTGATTTGAGTTAAAAGCCGGGCAATTATTGAGGCTAGTATGTCCCCTCTAAATGATGAGTTTGGGAATACATTTTGACAGTATTATTTGTAGGCCGAAGCGGACGTGATCTGATGTTGACATCTATGAACTGCTTCGGGTAGTTGTTCATTAGCAAAGTTTTCCTGAGACAGTCTTGCTCTTCATTGATCTTGTGTTCAGAGCGGATCTTTAAAATTTTAGCAGTTTCATTTTTATGATTTTGGAACACTGCTGTTATAATGAATGTACTGCTCAGTGAAATTATATTTACGATGAAATTCTATTGTCAAATCGCTTTTCTTTCTCGATCTAATTTTATTTCCAAGAAGGGAAACTTGTTGTCCTTCTCTATCTCGAAAATAAATTTGATGTTTGGATCAGCTTCATTAACTTGTTTGAAGATATTTTACATGTTGCATCTTGTAGTAACAATAGTAGATCATTAACATGCGTTTTGTTGAATGCGCGCTGGTCAGTGATTTTTTGTCAGTCTCGTTTGTTCCAGATAGTATGTGAATACTTATTATAATTAAGGTTTCGATCTTGATATAAACACCTGACCCATTAAGTACATATATTTGTCAGTATAAACTAAGTATTGTATAGAGTAGAAAGGTCAATTTATCGAGTAGACCGGTTTTATCCTTATTGGGAACACGACAGCAAATAAAAATTCAGATTATTTTAAATTGGTCTAAGTTTTATACTTTTAATGATATAAATTAATATGCAAAAAATAACACTTTTTAATCTATTTAATTTATAAAATAATGCCGACAACAAAATCATTAATTACTTATTAATTATTTTATAACTTAGAACTAAAAAGTCATTAATGACATCGATACGTCTAGCTTCGAAGACACACAAACAACCTAATTGGCAGAGGGGGCTGGGGAATCGTCAATTGGATGTAGACTTCCAAATCTTAGGCTTTCCGTTCAAATCTAACAGAAGGCATATGTTTGGCACTTGTAATTACATATCTCTTTTCAACTCTTTGTATAACCTGAGTTTCGCCAAATTACCTGTTGCTTTTTAAACGCTTAGTTTATACTGGCAAATGTGTGTACATAATGCGTCAGGCATTTATATCAAGATCGCAACCTTGATTAAAAGTAGTTTTTATAAACGATCCACACAACCAACATATATTTAATGATATAAATGTTCAAATAAGTACCACTTCCTCATATGGCATGGTGTATGTACTATACGGACAGATTTGGGATGGATAGTTGGAACTTTAGGTCAAAAGTGATACCATACAGGCTCAACCTAAAGGAAAGGCTAACCAAGAAGCATTAAATTGTATCAAACTAAAAATTGCGTTTAGTATGTGATAGGGTAGCTCAGTGGTTAGAGCACCAGATTCCGAAGCAGACGTTCCCAGTTTCGAGTCCTGTCCAAGGCAAATTCTGGACAGTATGTGATGAGTTCCCATGAATGACGAAACCGGTCCACTGGATGAGTTGCCTTTTCAACACTTTATACTATTTAGTTTATTCTGACAAATGTTTGGACGTAATTGATCAGGTGTTTATATCAAGATCACAACCTTGATTAAAATTAATTGTTATCACCGCCCGCGCAACCAATGTTCGTTTAATTCTACTGATCTTTCCGTTTGTCTAGTGTCAAGGTATGGTGAATTTCGATGTTTACGATATTAATTTCCCTGCCAAAAAATGCAGATTCTATACTATTGATGTTTTTGTGCTTTCTTAAGGAGAAACTATATTCCAATCCGATGCGGTAGATTATCGGGCCTGCGAAAGCTGTAAATGCTGGAAGGCAATATTATCTGAAGTAAAATGAATATGTACATGCTTAAACATCACAAACTTTAGCAGCTATAAATTTCAATGTAACAAAATTGCACATCGTAAAAAATCGCTCATTTCAGAAGACAGCAGATCTTGAACAAGTTCCTGTTGTTCAGTAGTAGGCAATTGCCTATACTCTTTTGACCCTATCCATACATCCACCACTTTCATTTCAATTACGAACCTTTCTAATTTAATAATTGCAAGGAAATTATCACACTTTGCCTCTAACCGATGAATTACTTGATTTTACATTTATTTTATTATTCAAAAATTACTAGTGAACAACACTTTTCAACCAACTTGAACCAATTTTGCTTTCTTTTTTGTTTCAAATCTTCGCATTGCTTTATATCCACCACTTAGAGTAGTTCGCCAATTTGAACGTCAGCCTCTGGCTATAAGATAAATATACTACAAATCGAAACAAAGTTAAGTTACACAGCTCTTACAATAATTCAGAACAAATGTCATAAATTCATCATCCTCCAAAAACGTCATCTGCAAAACTTCTCCGTAAAAATGATCAATGAAAAGCACATCATAATTCCTATAATTTGATTTATTTAATGATTTTCAGTCGCACATACGAATTAAATTTTAATATATATGAAATGAATTATTTTATTTATTATTGAATCAAATGTATTTCTTATTTATTTCATTTATAAATAAAATAAATTTCATTTTTATTTGGCACTTATAAGTCATACTACAACCAGACACTTATTCGAGCAGTAAAACGAAGAGAACGCCAAGGAGTTTTTGTATATGAATTAGGTTACACATTGAAAATGTTTGTTTCGATTTGCAGAAATGAAGTGAATTTGTGGTTTGATTTTAAAGCATGTTACAATTGAGACCAAAAACAAGAACAAATTCTAATTGCGAAAGATAAAATCAATAATACGATTGCGTGATAATTTTGAATTTATTTTCCAAGCCAGCAGTAAACTTTTATCCTAATCAAATGATAATCTTTACTGAATATTATGTTGAAGTAAAATTTAAGTTAAATTTATAGAAATGTTCATGCAATACGCGACAATCAATCGTTAGTATTGAAGTAGGCAATACGAATAACAGAAGATTATTCGAAATGATATAACACCTTGCAGCGTTGCCGCAATAGCTGGAATTGCGTGTGTAATAGCAATTAAACCTATATGAACTTAGACGCAAAGACGAAGTCAGCATGTGCAGAATGTCGAATTTAACTTATACTTAATTTAAGTATAGTATGCGAGTTTAAGCTAAAGAACAATATCATTTTATTTAACCATTCACAAATTATAGCAAAACTATCGTCAATTGCGCACACTGACGCATTTCGAAATTTATGGCCATTTGCAGAGCACAATTAGAGATATGACAAAAAAGTTCAAACCGAAATGTACTCATACCTTTTACATGAATTGCAGATAGATCCTCGTAGATCAATGCAGGTCATCATTAAGTAACAATTTGTGGATAAATTTAAACCAATGTAGCTGATTGGAACGAAAACTTTTAAAAAAAAACAAAATATTCCTTTAAATTCGAGAACATTATTTGTTTAGATATTTTCGAGTATTTGTACTGATGAATTTTGTATGATTTACATTTTCTGTATTTTTTGCATGATTTTCGTGGGCTTCTCTGTTGACTTGTAGCAGCCATCTTGTTTCTCCTATCAATTTTAAAATTTAAGTTCCTCGCATTATACTCTTGACACAAAAATTTTATTTTCTTATTAGAGCATTTTGGAAACGGTCAGAACAGCTTATTTAATTATGCTGTTTTTTGTGTTAAATCTCTTTCTAGATTAAGCTTTCGGTGTGCAGTGTTGCGTATAAATTACACAGTCCTCGTGTATATTACTTAATTAATGATATATTCTTGTGTTTAACATGGAGGCTTAAGTTCGAGGAAATTGAATAGCAGTCGCGCATATCAGTTTGGTAGATGTGAAAGGAAAGATTAATCCATTAAATTCCAACAGACAAACAAAGACTGATACCGACTTGGCATCTTTGGGGTTCTCATTAGTTAATAGGGCCAGAGCATCTACACTCACTACATCTCAATTCCATCAAATAGTCGTTTCCGTGATGTGGGTTAATGGCGTGATGAACTTCTATAGAAAATTAAATTAGCAATGCAATATTTGCTTCATCTAAATCAGCATTAAGCCTAGAAAGGTTTAATGTAAAAAGGACATAAAAATAGAACAGGGATGAACGAGTTTCCAAAAGAATTAGCTATAAGATAAGATCCGTAAATTAAATTTTGTATAAGATAATTGTTGTTCTGCAATCTCTTATTTTAACTGTCAAATGACCCGCCAATTTGTATAATATGAATTCATATAATTTCTGTATTTTTATGCGAATAATTGCGCTATGTATAAATTTGCAGCTATTTTTTATTAACTAAACTACACTTTGAACGTGCTATATATATTATTTTATTAACGAATTTTTAATATGTAAATACACAAATTTAAATTAAATTAGGCCGATAGGATCATAAAGTTTTCTTCACAAAATAATATTGCTAAATAAGATATACGGCTATTTTTAAGTTAGTAAAATAAAATCGCCCACAGCATGCATCCGATAGCACCTTTTAGCATTGCAAGATTATATATTCAATGTTACACTGAAGCGCGTTTCAAAGCTCAGTACTTAGTTTAAAATATTTGCATTCATTTACTAGAAAGTAACGTATTACGCAAGAAACCTAACTCGTATAATGCAATTAGTTGATTGAATACGAGCAAATCAAGGAGACTAGAATAAAACTACATAAAAATGAACCATTAATAGCATATTTGATCATATTTAAACCAAGTTGGCGAGTTTTGGATAAAAAACAATCGATTTATCTTGAGCCATTCCAAAACAAAGCCTAATTAATCCCATTCAATTTATTGATGCTTTTGATCACTTATGGACATCAACGGAGTACGACAGAAAAATGTCTAACGAGGAACAACTATCAATTCATATTAGAAGAAAACAAATAAGATATGTTACTATACAATTAAAACATAATTAATTGCACGGGTTGTAGTAACAATTCTTTAAATCAAGTTTGCGAGCTTGAAGTAAACACCAATCCCATTGTATTTAACCAGTCGTCCAAAACATTAAAAAAACTACTGCCAGTTGCAACATATTTATATATATATATATATATATATATATATATATATATATATATATATATATATATATATATATATATATATATATAAGGAGGTCTACGTTTGAATTCATAAAATGTACAAATATTAATTCCGAAAATTTACAAAAATATATCTACTACTCGCAGTAGTATTATTAAAAACATTAAGTTTTAAATTATGCACTTAAATATCGTGTTATATCCCACCACTAGGAGGTCCAATTCATTGCAATGTATGCGAGACTGCTAGATGTGAGAGCTGCATATCTAATTTTCGAAGATTAATATATGAATTAAGATTTGATCCTCGTTAATCAGTTTGCCGTCGTACTCTGATGATGATGTCAGGTCGAAACGCGGCAGTACATGTGATTAATCTTCCGTTTTCTAGTGTCAGATACAGTTCTAATGGTGCCAATATTAAGCTTGTATACTTTATATAAACCATTGTCACAACCACTCGCGCAATCATTGATCGTACAATTAAGAAATACTGTTTGGTTGTTTAAAAATATTAATATTTGCGAAAGATAATTTTGCAAATTACGCAATCGATTGACGAGGTGTACTTTAAACGAAATAGCAAGTTGCACTTATAAATGCATTTCCATGCCACTAAGCAGTATCAAATTCTTAATGTAAGCTAGCATACTTAAAGTTAACACGAATAAAATTCTTTAAATGAAATTTGCGAGCTTGAAGTAAGTATTTAACCAGTCGTCGAACAACATAACAAAACTACCGCCAGCCGCAACGCACTGACGCGTTTCGACCTTCCTTGATCATCATCAAAGTACGACGGCAAACTGACTATCGAGGATCAAACCACATTGAATATATATGGAAATCAAATTTAGATAGTTTTATTATGTTGTTCGACGACTGGTTAAAAATACAATGGGATTGGTGTTTACTTCAAGCTCGCAAACTTGATTTAAATAATTGTTACCACCACCCGCGCAAACAATTATTGTTAAAAAAACACAAATAAAATGTTGATTCGGTGTAATAGAATAGCTCGAACCTTCTTCATCATAATAAAATCTGTTTCTTACTCCCTCATCTCTTCTTTTTTTCTCGTAATAGAAAGCGTATTTGAGTAGCTTCTATTTCAAGCAACACTTTTGTGAAAAAGTGATGCCACCGTCATATATATTCTGCCATCTGAAACTGTGTATACATACCTCATAGTAATAAAAGTCGTAACAATTAAACAATAATTGATTGCACGGGTGGTGGTAACAATTCTTTAAATCAAGTTTGCGAGCTTGAAGAAGTCGTTACCATATTTGCTTATCTACGTTATCAAATGTATGTAGGTGGTTTACTTTCAACTGAAGAAGTTTATCTAAAAATAATCATGCCTTGCAACCAAAAGGTTTTAAAAAATGGCTGATCATTTGCACAAAAGACAGATGACTTGCAGAAAATTTCAAAAAACAGTCCAACTGTCGAAAAATTTAATCAAAAAAATGGACCAGTTAAAAGGCATAAAAATAGTGCACTAGCTTGAGATACACACCAATACGATTTTATGAATTCGATGGCCCAATATGGCAAATCTACCGTTATCCAAACATAAGCACGCTTGCATGTGTACATAAATAAGAAGGGATGTCGTACGGGAAACAAACAAAAATATACCTATTAATTGAATTCTTTAACAAAATTTAACATTTACATATACATGAAAAAACTAGCTTTTATGAAAAGTTAACATCTAAGTGTATAGTTTTTGAATGGAGTTTTACAATACCTAAATGTTTTTATGAATGATTTATGCTGAGTTGAAAACTTAAATTCATTTAAAAATATCTCTTTTGTAGCACTTCGTTAAAATGTCTTCGCAATTAATTATGACGACGTAATATGACCTAACCTACCTAAAGTTCTAACTAGCTCCCCACGGAGCTTTCCTTATAAAACAGCTCCCAGCAAGAACGAATCCAGTCTACCTCGTGGATTTATTTCGCTATAAATAGTAATTTTAACTTTATACTTACAAAATATATATCATCATAATGCTGCAAAATAAATATAAAATTAATTATTGTCGTCAATTCTCGTTGTTTCAACATTCGATTTCGTCCTAGAAGTTGTCGATATTTATCTTGCCTTAAATGCGATCGCTAAGGCATTATTGGTATAAATCAGAACCACGACAACATCTATCCTTTCCTACGAAATCACAGAATGGGACATTGTGACCTTGGCAAAATGATCAAGGACCACGGCACAGATACCTTCTGATATGCAAACAAAAAAACTTGGTTTAGCGTCAAACTTCTATATCATAAACCAGCAGCTCTTAACAACCACCAGGATTGCAGGTTCCACGTCGGCCAAAATAGGGCAAAAACTGATAATAGAATGGAAATTCGTTTGTCGGTTGCATTTCTCTTGCTAGTTGGCACACTTACCCATACAAACGGCCACGTGTTTATGAATGTTAGGTACTGTATATAGGTTATGGGACAGAGACACATGAGCACAATACACCATAATTGAAGTCGTTCAAGCAGTATAAGTGCATACATCTAAGCGCATTACCTGCTGAATCAAATATTTCCCCCGACAACTCACATAATCACATTTAATTTTCATCGAAGCACACTTTAGAAGAAAAATTTTTAATTTGCCTCAGAAAGTAGTCTGCGTATCTTTATACCGCTGGGTGATGAAAGTCGTTAATTCATACTTACCTAATTCGATTGTTGAACGGTACACTCGTTTCATACCATAAACGAGTAAAAATTGTTCTTTTCACCATAAATCCAATATCTCAGGTTCGTAAGTCTCTTCAAATGGAAACGGGCTTTTAATGATCATGTACCTTTCTTCTTAAGACAGAAACCGACGAATGTCATTATGTTCATCCTTATCCATGGAAAATTTGAAGCAGGATCAACTATAAACTCCATACTGCACCAGGTGAACGCTGTTTGGACTTCCTATATAAACAGAAAAATACCATAATCTTATTCAATTTCTACAAAGGCTATACAATTAAACAATAATTGACTACGCGGGTAGTGGTAACAATTCTTCAAATCAAGTTTGAGAGCTTGAAGTAAACAGCAATCCCATTGTATTTAAGCAGTTGTCGAACAACTTATCCAAAATATCGCCAGTCGCAACGCACTGACGCGTTTCGACCTTCCATGATCATCATCAGTATATATGTGTGTGGCGAGACCTACAAACAGTTTATGTTCGTGACTGCATTGAAATTGTGCAGCCGACATTTCCAGTCACGTACAATGTATGCAAGACTACTAGAGGTGAGAGCCGCATATCTAAATTTGATTTCCATATATATATATATATATATATATATATATATATATATATATATATATATATATATATGCAATGCGGTTTGATCCTCGCTAGTAAGTTTGCCGTCTTACTCTGATGATGAACATGGAAGGTCGAAACGCGTCAGTGCGTTCTCACTGGCGGTAGTTTTGTTATGTTGTTCGATGACTGGTTAAATTCAAGCTCGCAAACTTGATTTAAAGAATTCTACAAAGGCTGTTGATTCCACTACATTCAAGATCTAAAATATCCAAAAAATCCACCATATCGTAAAACGATAGATTTTTATACTTGTTTTAGATTCCACATAACCTTTCAAATGCCATGCACTCGATTTTAGCTTCAGACAAACTTCCAAACACCAGTCGAACGATTTTTTCAGTACCTTAATTAGCTGGACGTGATTTTCCGGTTCACTTGACGTTTATATCACTGTAGAATAATGAAAAAATTTTCTAAATCATGAATGCGATGCTGTACCCATCACAAAAAGAATAACGTCTCATTGTGCTAGCAGTTCTGCTGCATTCAACCGCCCAGACTCAGCCATTTGTCGGTGAGAGCCGTCTTGTTTCCTAACTGACACCCATATAAAGTTAGGTCTTATTATCGAAGCTCTAACTTCTTTGAAAAAGAGTATTTGAAGCACATTATGCCCGTAATAGTATGTAGCCGTCTATTAATCAAGCTACAATTTTTAAATCTCGACGATAGAAAAAGTATTTGAATTAGAGATCTCGGCCGAAACTGTGATCATTTAAATGGTTGGAAAGTTTAAAAATACTTAAGATTTGAAAAGAGCTTTTAGGCTAAAATAAATTATAATTTCCTTTAATAAATAGAATCCTAAAATTTAAAAAAAATTACAAAACAAGATAATTAACATTGTACATTACAAATATAGTTGTCTCCCACAATGAATTTTGCTTCCCTCTAAGGAAACATAATGCTTCTTATAAGCAAAATTTTGATATACGTCCTGATAATTAAATTGGTCATTTTGGCAACGAATGTTCAAATTCGAGTTTTAGCAACGCAACAAATTTATATTGGTTCCTTAAAACATCAATATCAATTGGCAATTATTAATTATTACTATTATTAATCAAAGTGACATTTCTTTTAATTTCGGAAAAATAAAAATAATATATTTGGCATATTTCGATTTACAGAACATCATTAAAGCAATTTACAAAAACAACGACCATGAAGAATATCAGTGCACTAATTACATTTTGTTCTTAAATTCAGTTAATGACAAAAAATGAAAATGAAAAAAAGCAATATGTTGTTTTTATAATGCAACAACAATGTTTTTTGAGAGACTGCTTTATTTCTATCAATCTAAATGAAGCTAACTTATACGACGGCAATTCTTTATGGATCTCTGGAAGAATATCTTGCAACACAGAAAAACCTAATGGTATGAAATTTATTCAGAAAAGCTCTGTCGTTTCTAATTGACTAAACATGTTCATTCTACGAAGAAAATACATTTCACCTTTGACATTCATTTTGACATTTCTGCAGTAAAATTTTTCAAACTGTAAACAATTGAAAATTACATTCGTTTTTAACAAAACTCTTCAATCTATACATATGGGCTAGACTGAAATTTTCCAATAAATAATAAATAGAAGTGTTCATACGCACAAAAGGAAAGGTCAAATAGCACAAAGGGAATTTAGGCATGATAAAATGTAAATCTTCATTTTTAATGACCTGAAACATTACTTTTAAAGGGAAGAAAAAATAAGTGCAAGGTTTTACACATTGAGATGTTTTGAATGACAAACTGAAGGAGATGAGTATTTCACTTTGATAAAAATTATAAATAATTTTAATTAAAAATATTATTCACGCCTAATATGAGGCAGCCACAATTTAGAATTCAATTAAAATACAACGAGATCATATCTGGTGAGGGAGAGTGATGATTTTTTCAATGGAAAAATGCTCAAGGTTTGAAAGCTTTTGGAAATAATAATAAAGTCTACAAGGCACATTTTAATCACAAATTAACTAAAACGCTCTTAACTATCAGATTTTCTCAAACTATGGAAATATTAAACAGGTCCTAATCATCATTCTTATTAACATGTAACATGACGACTACTATTTCATGTATAAATTAGCTTTGTGTTAATGTCAAAATTAGCAATTTAACTTCACTTTTAGAACATCCCTGTCAGTGCTAGCAATTTAGGTCAGGGGTGATTTGTCTTACTGCGTGCTAACTTCACCGATGACTAGTAGGCAATTAAAAAAGACAGCGTAACAAAACTGTGACCTGAATTGAGCTAGCGTTTCGTAAAAACAGAAAGCCAGCTAAAAATTGGTGAGACATAAATCCTTCTTCATAAAACTTTTAGACTAACACATCAAGGAAGTTCAAATTACACTTTGAAATGTAACTAATCAGACGTCGACATAAGAGTTTTCATTCAAGCTTCTTCTCATAAAACACAGAATTTAGTTTTAGTTAACAATTAGTTTACATGAAGCTTTAATAGTCTTCTAATGTAATATATATTAATTTAGTCAAAATTCTACTTGATCACAAAACTGAATGAAATATTGATTGTTGAAATTAAAATAAAAATTTTAAATTAATTTTATTAGAATATGAATATATTCCTTACTACAGAGAAAAAGGACTCACATCGAGGCTGCAGACATGTCATTATCTTTTATTTCACTTGCGAATTTCCTGAACACTGTTATATTTCAAATATAAAAACAGCTGCATTTGAGGTGCACAATCCAAGCTCGTATTACTACTTAAATGCAGACGCCAAACGAAGATAGATTAATTATAGTAAGATAAAACAGCCAAACTTTACTACTCGATTTTGAGCTTTCAAAGTGACTTGACCTGAAAAAATAGAAATTAATAAACAAATATGGCCATTCAAAATGTATCCTATATATATTTAGCATTATAAAGACGTAATAGCACATATACAGTAAAGCAACTATCATAAATACATTTTGCATAGTCAATAGAAAACTACTTGATCTGAAAAATTAGAGAAAAAACCAAGACACTTGGATGGTAATTACAAAATTTTCAAATGAATTAACTTTCCATAACATATCTTTATGCGTTAACAACAAGCCCCATTCACATAGAGAGTGCATATATATATACACAGTTTAACAAAATGTTGACATATCAAAATAAATATACAAAATTGACCGTTAAATATTATAGGCCAACGCGAATCATCAGTGGATTTTAATATTTTAAAAAGAAAAGGAGGATCATTTTACATTTGAATTATGTTTAGAATATTATTCTCAGACGAATCCTTCGACTAATAAGTATGTTTAAAAATTATAAATTGTGATCGGAAAATAAATAAAGCTCAAATAAAACATCTTATACATTTAACAAACCATTACACTGAGTTGCCTGTTAGTTTGTGCGTTCCTTTAGTTTTTTTTTAATTTACATGAAAGAAATCTTTTAAATGAAGCACATTGAAAGCACAGCAAAATATTAGCATAAACCGGGATTTTGTGCAAGGCGGTCGAAAACAATTTGCCAAATACTTCAACCATTTAAAGTTGTGTTATCGGCAAAATAGATAACAGGTCTTCTATTTACTCGAAAGGCCATTAATCACAATAAACTGTCATTAGCCATGGGAAAAATCAATAAAACGGCAACAATTTATAGGAACAAACAGGAGCTAAAATAACCGTCGTTATAAATTAGCTCCCCGCAACAAAAAACATATCACTATGTAAGGTGTGACAAATTGACAGTGCATTGATCCAAATGATGACTGCCGTTCTGGAAACAACTCCAGAAACACCAACCTCGTTCAATATTGGTTATCTTAGTTTAATAGTTGACATAAAATTATTAAATAAAACTTAAGAATTTTAAATTAATTTATCCTATTAACAAACCTTAAGGCAATTATGCAATAGGAATAACGTTAGTTCATATATAAAAAATATTAAATTTGTTATTATCAATAAAATGTGTGAGCTAGTACGGATTAAGTACAAATTATGAGGCTTTTGCTTAATTGATATTTCTTGAAACGGTCCACAGCTTGTTTATCTCAATATAAGGAAATTCGCACCATTATAGATTTCGTATCATCCTTTTCCAAGTTTATTAAGTTGCTACCGTTTCCATTGTCTCCATAACGCATAATATGAGTATGATTTCATGTCATCTTGTGATAGACTGCATACTAAGTTGATCTAAATAATGCATTAATACGTAGACGATTCGTGTAATAAACGCAGCTACCCTGCATAATGGGAGTGTGGCGTATTACCGGTTCTTGATATATGAATACATATAAGTTAGTTCTTCCTAAATGAAAAAGCATAAAACAATTTTTTTCTAGTAACTAGTTGAATAAAAAAGTGAATTTAAAACTTATAAACCCTTAAATGCAATGTTTTACAATACTGAGTCAACAACTAAGCAAATACCAGTTCTATTTGGTTACTTTTCTGAGCGTAGAAACCACCCATTTTTACCACCAGCCAATAGACTTGAATATACAACACGATATGTGACGTTAAATGCGAATATCGTGGTTGGATGTTTATCTAAACCCTTTCGACCCCCATAACCAAAGCAGTCTTCTTCCAAATCAGCAAGCTTATCCTCCCTGGGCATTTCTTTTTCAAAATCATATGCATTCGGTTTCTCTAATAGACTTAAAATCATTTTCTCGATGGCTTGTTGTCTATGCCGAGGTGTATACCCGTCTCTTGCCGAACGTACAACTGTAATAAGGTCAGGTGCCGTCGGGAGGGCACCAATTGCATTCTTGAACTGCTTAGCCATTACGTTAAGTTCTCCAGAATGTCCAAATGCATATCCTGTTCCGGCGCTGACTGATTCCACGGTGTTGCGATTGAAATATGCATTATGCGGAGCTAATTTGTCACAAACAATTCCGCCAGTGGGTAGCATTTCCTGAACTAAAGAATTATCCGGTAAATTATTGCCAAGACAGAGAACCAATTGAGGCTTCAGAGCATGTCCAACCTGTAACGAAGTGGATCAAAATATAGCAACAATTATTTTTCCAACTAAAAATTGCATAGTTTACGATTATATTTAAATTTCAAACTAAACGCAATCACCTATATTAACTTAACAATATGACCAATAATAAAAATTACTGTAACACTAAAATTATAGTTCACTAAATGTAAGATCAGAAATACCTGGAAAAGATCCAATGAAAACGACCTAAAGGAGGGAAATGCTGCATAAATATGTCCTTTTATGGATACTTTAGGCGAAAATGAGAAAGAGATGGTCTATGTATGTGCATTTTTTTTATTTTGCATATGGAAATGTTAGTATGAATTTTATCATAGTTCGCATTCCAAGAGAATGCACGTATTGCATTGCCTCGGCATAATATCAAAATTCTTAATTTATATGATTCACGTCTTATACGAACATATTAGGGCTGTATAGAATACTTTTGTGAAAACGCTAATGGTTGCTTAACCCATTCATAAACATGTCAAGCATATTTGGTTTCAAGTCCACAATGTCATGAAATTTGACAGGATATCGTGTTTCAATAAATTTTCGCGTTTTTAAAACCTAACCACAGCAGTCATAGCCACTATTGATCACTTGACTAAAAAAGGTAAAATCTTAATCTGGCAAGTAAACAATCATTGATTTTATGGTTCGGGATAGCAGTTATTTAAATCAAGTTTGCGAGCTTCAAGTAAGACCAATACTATTGAATTTAATTGTGGTGGGTTAATGCAATACAATAGCAATTGTAGTAAAAGTAGTAGTAATATACGTATTATATTTGCGTATACTTATGATTACATAATTAGAGTTGCATTAAATAAAATACAGTGTCATTCTGATCCAGAGGATTGAAGTTTCCATCCTAATAACTAATATCGCAAACATTATATTTTAAAAATCGAGTAGCTGGCCCAATCAAATGCATAGGAATATGTATTAACCAAATAGTTACAAAAAACTGAAATACTTCATTTTGAAACCTACATGGAATTATTGCAATTAACACATTCAAAGTATAATGTTTCAACGCAAAATAACGAGGTGCGTCGAGTGAGAAGACCGTTTGAGGATATGAAATTATTAGTTTGAATTGTAAACTTAATTTGTGAATATCATACAGCAATTACAAATGCGTCAGTTGCGGCATTAATTGCTAAATTAGGTTCGCAGAATCTACCATAATCGAATCAGTGCTCTACTAGTGTAGTCACAAATGGATTAATTCTCAAATTAAATGTCGCCGTCAAAGTATTGAGGACAATCAGATTGCGTTAAGCCTAATATTCAGTGAAAGCGCTGCATTATCGAATCACACATAATGGTAATAAGATCTACAACTGTAATCAAATTTTTCGTAACACCGCTTGCACTGTCTTTTAATCAGGAAGGTAATTTTGGTCAAAGAAATCGATAGGGAAAAAATTCAGTTGATAATTAGCGTTAGTACACATAATTGTTTTGATGTGATGAAAGGAGGCATAGGTTCCATCACCTTCAATTTGCAGCAGCGCCGAATAAGTAGTCTTTAACTGAGGAACGTTTGCTTCGGAGTATTGCAACTCATGCCGTTCGCAACCAGGCTGCATACTTCATGCAATTTCAATTCATATCCAAAATTATGGTTTTGGTCAATATTTTCTTCACTTTTCATTGCTTTCGATCGAAATTGCCCACTGGCCAACACTTGATGTTTGATAATAGTACAAACAATTCCTTGAGAAGTTATATTAATTTGGAGGCATATACTAGGATTATATTATATATATTTTGTCAGTATAAGCTTAATTTTGCTTATGGGAGCATATGCAATTAGTCAAGTAGATCAGTTTCGCATTTCTATAAATCGATAGTGTATACCTGTATTCACGCAACAGGTGAACAAAACGTGGGACATTTATTTAGGATTCTTGTGACATATAAAACAACATTTCCAAGTGGCATTGTTTCCGCTCAACAATGGAAAATCAAGGGTGGATCGTTTGAATTTGAGGTCGAATTCGGTGCCAACGAACGAATGAATGACAAAACGATAAGTCGGTGTATGAATGACAAGTGCACATTGTGCATAGCCTGGGGGTGATGTGGATGAGTTGCTAGACTAAAGAGAAATTGACACAGATTAAATCCTGGTTGCGCAATAGTAGCAAGTACATGACTTTTTCCAAATAACAACGAAAAAAATTTATTGAAGGAATAGTATTGGATACCGTATGCAATGTTACGTTTACATTAACATATAAATAAAATAAATCATGACATAATAATTTGAATCTTCTGTGTGTGTGTGTGTGTGTGTGTGTGTTTGTATGTGTGCTTGTGCATGTATGTATGTATACATGTATGTATGTATATATGTATTTAAATATGTATGTATGTATATAAAACATAACATGTAGACATTTTGTGATTTCTTATCTTGTTTTATATGAAGTTTAAGACATAGAAATAGATAAATTTATATAATATAAATATTCGCTTTCATGAAAGTGGCTTTACAAATAGCATCACCACTATTTCATGACGAAGTCTATTGTAATTGCAAGTACCTGCAAATAAAGAAATCATAAACCAGTCATTGCATAAAGATTGAACAACAATCTATAGAAAACAATTTTGGGACATGCAAATACTTGAAGGAAAAATTATCAGAAGCACCTTTTGGATTCCTCGTTATTACCTAAGTTTAAATATCCTTATTAGCTACAACGTAGTAAATATAATCCCTAACTTATTTCTCAATGCAATTACTTGAATAAATATAATCAAGGTTATAATCTTCAAAGAGTGATCGAAAAATAATTGAATGTTTCCTTGTAAGAGAAATTTTTCTATTGAGATTGGTTAAGAAGGGTCATTTTGAGCATTACCAAACGGTTGCCATGCAAAATAAGTTCACGAATTAGATTTCATATTATGAACGTATGGATTCACGTTTACACACATGGGGTTGATATTGAAAATTAACAGATTTGCATTCTCCTTTAAAAAAGTAGTTTGCTATGCAAATTTAATGAATTTGCAAACTGACTCCAGTTATGAAATAATATATGCTCTAAAATTCATTTTCGTCAGTTTTGGCAGTTGGTTGATAAAGCTTGTTGAAAAACTTAAAATGCATTAGTCTTAATAATTATACGGATATGTTCATAGTAGAGCATATGAAGAAAATCAGGATATTCAGACAGCTATCCTTACCCAACTCAGGATGATAAAAGTACGATTACTTATATATTACATAGTCAATTTATGTAAGCAAGAAGTTTAAGATGGATTAAAAGCGTACGTTAAACGATAAAAACAGGAAGCTGCAAATGACTTCGCTGAAGCACGTATACACGCACAAAAAATCGCCAGTTTATATTTAAACCACGTCCGAACTTCATTTGTTTACTGTGCTTAACGGCATTTAGTTTTTAACTGTGAAATGCACCTGGGAATGTGCTTGATTTGGAGTGCAACTTTTATAGATTATGTATTCAGCTTGTACAGAAACATTCTACAATTTGACAGCTAATTTTAGTTTGAAGTAATTTTAAATTATCTCCTTTGGTTAATCGGCTAATCCAACCAATTACTACACACGGCAGCTATAGCATTTGTGTGAATAAACAATAATGGACCGGATAATTGCACGTTTACGTTACGCATACGCTTTTTTCACAAAAAAACATCATTTGTGTGTTAGGTTTAAGAGTGTCATTTATTAAGTATATTAACATTGATTTCTTTCTCAATCAAAGGAAAATATAATTGTTTGGTAGTTGTTTCTACCTTAAGTTTGCTACAAAAAAAGTCCTTAGCTACACCCGATTTCTAATAAAGTTGCCTAGAACACCGACGGTTCTTGGCAGTGAAATTCTTCAGAACAGATTTTCCTTATTCTGTACGAAATATCAGATTTTTTGGAAATTGTGTCAGAGATGTCTTAATCGATGTTTGTTATATTTTGCCTTTAAGACTAGAATCTTCCCACCTTAATAACCATACGTTAGAGTGAGAGATTTGACGCTCCTAATTAGACTGAGTATGATTATTCATGTTGCTAAAATCTTTAAGCATACACTTTTCCGACATCAGTCAAATCGTTTTCTAGCTCTATCCACATTATATGCATCGAATCTTAATAATTACTATTAAAAAACAAGGTTTACCGACTTCTGATGAATACATGTGGTATGTGCTTTCTATCAGGGAAGTTAAAAATTGAATTTAGCGCTTCAAGTAACAGTAACAAATAAATGTGCTGACGTTTAATTTACGACACAGTCCCGTCTTCAATTAAGTTGTCATTTTTACATTTCGGAAAATGAGCACTATTTTCATTAAACTAGCTAAAGAATTAAACGACTTTAATTCAATTAACACATATAGCTAAAGTAATCACTTAGTCATAATTGCGTAAAGTTTTCATCAGTGATGAAATAAAGAAAATCATTCGCTTCGTTTGCCGATGTTCTGAAATAAAGTAACTCTCAAAAGGCGCAAATGAAATAAATAATTTTATAACATTTGCCCTGCAAGAACGAGTTGACTCTTTTAAGCAAAGAACAACATTGAATTTACAAGCTCCTCACAATATATTTGGCGTAGTAGCGAAAGTGCATTGTCAAAGTTCCTAATCAAGACATTTTCCTAAACGTGGTCTGGTTCAAACGTATATTTTTGTTGAGCAGAGAAACATAATGCTTTTAGCCTCTTCGTTGGATAAAACATTTGGAGGTTAAAATGTCAATTTGACTTACCCAGGCATGATCCAAACATATACCGATGGTTTCTAGTGCTTTAAATTGTCCTCTGTTCTCTAGCGTATAAATAAGTTTTTTCCATAACTGAGAATAGATTAAAAGAATATCGGCAACTTTACATTTTGCGCGAGTGTAAAGTGTATCACAAAGTTCCACGCCCGAAGGCTCGATGGCATTCAACAGACACTCCTTATCTGGTGATTGATAATCCTGCAAAATATAAATAAAAATAAATCAAAAGTGCAGAATTTTACCATTGAAAGCAATACAGGAATAAACATAAATCTAGCTATTTTGTGTGAATAGCTTAAACTATCAAAATGTTTATTTAAAGAATGCAAATGCTTCGAAAATAGTCATAAGCATCAGCTGTGAAACAAATTTATAATTAATAGACTGTTTTGTTGGTTTAGGAATTATTGAGAAATAGAATAATTATGCCTGTAGATTTATCATAAAAACGCCAATCCAGTCAGTTCCAACGTATTTGAAAGTATTTTACAGACAGCACAGCAATACATCACTATTCAAGTACTAGTGAATTTATGGTGCGTAATTACAAAATATAATCGAGAAAGCAATCTATAAAGAAAAGCATTACGTTGCACATTTAGAGTGCAGAGGAAATTTGAGATGATATCCGCAAATTTGCTATTCGGAGGGTTTTAAATGCATTGTGGTTTAATCATGGTGTTTATTAAGGACCTGTCCAGATACAATTCACGATATTGTCGCTTTGATATCCCACCGGCAAAAAAATGGATTTGGTGATATCTCACGCCAGCAAAATTTACTGTATTAAAAAGCAAACACTGTGCATTTGAAAAACAATTTTGCATATATAAGGAACAGACAAAGTCTCTCACTCTCAGGGCCAGTGAACCAACTGAAGTTTGGGTTGTAAAGGCTAAACTTTTACTTGACTAGTTAATACGGCTACTAATCCACCATATAAGTATGCATATCAATATGCATTCGTTACCAACCATGTACCGGCACATCTGCCTGCTGGTTTTTATTGAATATCGTGTACGTTAAGCCAACTTAGCATCAAAGCAGTCGTTATAACAGTTTTCTAACAAATACTACATTTCAGCATTTTTAAACTGAATCCGTAACATTTTTAAAGCCAGACAACATCTGTTCGCAGGCAACACATTGTAGATTTTTTGTTAGGAAAGTTTATACTCAAATATTGACCTTTATCTGATCTATTAGTCACTGTTGCATGGATCTTCCTTCTGAATAGTGATATGCAATTCTACGTAACCATCAACCAAACAATAAGTCGTTTCAAATATAACGATGATTTGCGCCATACATTGCTTTAAGATTATTCGCATGTAATAAATTAATGCCAATTTTTTTGAACTCGCTAATATGATTTTCGTTACAGGTATATATATATATATATATATATATATATATATATATATATATTTATATATATAGATGTATATATATAGATATATATATATATATAGACATATATAGATATATATATAGATGATATATATAGATATATATATAGATATAGATATATATATATATATATAGATAGATATATATAGATATAGATAGATATATATAGATATATATATATAGATAGATATATATATATAGATATATATATATATAGATATATATATATAGATAGATATATATATACATATAGATATATATATATAGATATATAGATATATATATATATATATATATATATGTATATATATATATATATATATATATATATATATATATATATATATATAGTTTTGTTATGTTGTTCGAAGACTGGCTAAATACAATGAATTTGGTGTTTACTTCAAGCTCGCAAACTTGATTTAAAGCATACTTTAAACTTGACTAGAAATTATTAGTTTTGGCAGCATAGAGTCTAACGAATTCCATGCAATACCGTGAGAATTTACTTGACTTTAATTGTCCGTAAATTTTTCTCCTGATGAATTCCTTTTTAATGTTAGCCGAGAATAACGCGAACCAAACTGAACAAATACAGAGAAACACCATTTTTTATAGACACTCGCATATATTGGTCAACTGCAATATCTCACGGTTGCCTTGTTAAACATATAGGCGATTCCAGTGCTATTTGCAGAAATTGCCAGGCGCAATTACAGTAAGGATAATACGTATGCAAATCTTGGCTGAAGATAAATAAGAAAATCAACTACGGAGCGAGAATGCAATTCAGAGTGCCTATTTGCTAAGACAAAAGCATTATCTCTTTTTTATCTATATTATATAAATTAAACTTAAACTAAATTAAACTTAAACCAATTAAAATTATTCCTGCTAGTAATAATTATTAAATTTGAGGTGCTTTTTGAATCCTACTCATTTTGTAGAGAAAAAAGGTCATTCGGAAATAAGATAATACGATTAATTCATGCGTATTGCGTACGCGGGTAATAGCTGTACACGGGCAGTTACACAAAGATCCGATTTATCAACATTTCCAATTTTGTTTTGTCTTTGATCGGGTTGACTCATTTTTACTTCAACTGGAAATGCGGTTCTATCACATCTTTGTTTACTGCATTTCCAGTTGAAGTGAAAATGAGTCAACCCGATCAAAGACAAAACAAAATTGGAAAATGGGAAATATCGGATCTTTGTGTAACTGCCCGTGTACAGCTATTACCCGCGTACGCAAAACGCGGCATTGAGTTACCACATTTGCTTAAATCTGCTATTGTGATCAGTGTTGTGTTGCCTGATGATGGTGCTGGAAAGTAGGCACCGAAACGTCGCCAGTAAACAAAGATGTGATAGAACCGCATTTCCAGTTGAAGTAAAAATGAGTCAACCCGATCAAAGACAAAACAAAATTGGAAATGTTGATAAATCGGATCTTTGTGTAACTGCCCGTGTACAGCTATTACCCGCGTACGCAAAACGCGGCATTGATAACCTGAATGCTTACACACAGCAAAATATTGAGTTCAAAAATTACTTGAGGATCAAATATGATGCGACAGTGGTCACACTTATGAATCAGTACAAGCGGAAGAAGATGCAGATTGTTAGGCAAGTGGAAAATACCTCGTTCCTTAATAAATGTTTAAAATTTAATGTTATACCGAAATGTTTTAGATTTAAACTTTCATTCGTTTTGGATAAAGTAGGAAATACTCTTAAGCATGAGCTTTGTTTACATTTAATAAAAATATCGATTAATAAACTAAACAAACGTAAATTTGAACTGATTAGAGAGAAGACAAAAATAAGGTCCATATTACTGGCGAGATTATGTATGTTGGATTTCAAACATATTGAAGATTTCACAGACAAAACGAGGGATAATGAAATTTTAAAAAATTAGACAAAGGCATGAAAAAAAACTAGCAATATTGGGAATTAATTGCCCTTTGAGAAATAAGAGAATTGAAGAGGTCATGTCCAAACGTTTAGTTAATTTATCGAGAATGGATCTCAAGGCAGACCAAAAACAAATTCTTAATCTTGGACTTAATACTGCGATCCCTATTGATTACGTACCTAGGAATGAGATAATTACAGAAACAGTTAAGATTGCCCAGTTTCTCCCAGACAAAGATAAGACTAGGTTTGAATTGGATGTGTCCAAAGCGGTGTTAGAGCACAAAGAGGTGAGATGCAAGCAGAGTTATGATCTAAAACGCTTAAGAGCAGAATTGTTATCCAATAAAGTATTAGGCCTCAAGGCAGATAAAGGTGGTGCAACGGTACTTATGAACCGGTCAGATTATGAATTGAAAGTGTATGAACAATTAAATAATTTAGAGGTCTATAATAAAATAAATAAAGATCCATCTGATAAGTTACAAGGACAAGTTAAGACTATAATTAATAGAATGATTGAGTCGAAGGAATTAGAACCAGGACTTGGGAATTCATTAATACAACGTGACACAGTCCCTCCGAGAGTTTATGGTCTAGTAAAGATTCATAAACAGGGGAATCCACTTAGATTAATCGTTAATGTACAAAACTCACCAACGTATAGATTGTCGAAATTTCTATGCAACAGAATTAGAAAATATACTTATTTCTTAGATTATACTTTAAAGAATACATATCATTTTATTGACATTATTAGTAGATATAACTTGAATGATAATGATAGAATGGCTAGCCTGGACGTTGTATCGATGTATACTAATGTCCCGGTACAAGCAGCATTAGAAAGTGTGAAGCGTTGTTTAACAGAGTTCCCAGAGATAATAGAAGGTAGTAAAATGATGTTAAGTAGTATTATGGAAATTTTAAATATTTGTATGTCCTCCACCTACTTTAAGTTCAGAAATGAATTTTATAAACAAGTTAAAGGTGTCCCTATGGGACAACCACTATCAGTCCCGGTTGCTAATATTTTTATGCACTATTTTGAAAAAAATCTGTTGTTAAAATCTCCTCTTAAGCCAAACTTGTATGTAAGATTCCTGGATGATATGTTTATAATTTGGAATCATGGGGATAATGAGTTAAATAAATTCCTCGAATTAGCCAACCAATTAGGTGAATTAAAGTTTACATTGGAAAAAGAGAATAATGATGAATTACCCTTTTTGGATGTGAAAATAAAACGGAATGGTTCCAGATTGGAAAGAGATATTTTTAGAAAAGAGACTTATTCAGGACTACTTCTTAATTTCTTATCAAATCACCCATATGGAATGAAAATAGGCATTCTTAAATCCATGATATTAAGAAGTCTTAGAATAGTGGATATAGAAAATAGAGATAAGGAAATGAGGAGATTAAAAGAAATATTCAAACTAAATAGCTATCCGTCAAGTATAATAGATAGATTAATAGATGAGATGTTACAGAGATTTAACAATAATATAATAAACAAAGTAAAGAAGGAAACGGAACCGGATAAGCACAAAATTATGGTATTACCTGATTCTAAATTGAGCAGGAAAATTAGAATAATAGCAGCTAAATACAATATTAAAACAGTTTTAAGACAATCGCTTACTATAGGCAATAAACTACCTAACCAAAAAGAAAGAGTAGAACCCCTCGAGACATCAGGAGTATATGCGATACCTTGCAAAGAATGTAATCTCAGGTATATAGGCGAAACCATGCGACCTATAAAGGTTCGTAGAGGTGAACATAAGACAGCCTGCAAATATGGACACATTCAAAGATCAGACCTAGCTAGGCATTCGAAGGAAACGGGTCATGAAATAGACTGGGAAGGATGTAAACGCATCGCGTTATGCAACCGCAACAGATTAACTAGACTAATTAGAGAGTCAATTGAAATAAAATCAGGAAAAGGTGTAATGAATGTAACATCGGTAGAAAAATCATTGGGCCCAATATTTAATGAAGCATTTTCTATGGTCAGAAAACGTGAGGCTGCGGAACATGAATTAAGTGGGAACCTAAGTAAAAAACCTCGCTTATAGAAAACTGGTTGCGAATGATCTGTACCAATATCAATTTCCTATATACTTATTTTTCTCAATAAAAATGTTCCAAAAGAGGGTATACCGATTTAGCAAGGGTTAGTAGATAGAGCATTAGATAAGACACATTTGACTTACATTGTTGCTTATATTTTATATATTTATGTAAGGTAGGAATATCTTAATAAATGAATAATACGTTAGTCATAGAGAAGATATTCATGGTTAATAGCTACCATGTATCCTTTTAAGAGGAAACCAAAATGTGATAGATAGACGGATATATAGATAGGCCTATCGGTAGATTGATAGGTTTATTCTATACACATAATATATATATATACATATATACGGACATTAATCATTTTAGACATTACCACTAAAATTATATATTTATTTAAAATGCTAAATATATATGTATATATATATATATATATATATATATATATATATATATATATATATATATAGGATTAGGGATGTTGGTCTCACACTGTTGCTTATATTCATATATATGTTTTTATACATATTGACATGTATTTTATATATTGATATAAGGTGTGACTAACGTAATAAATAAATATATAATAAGAATAGAAATTATTCATATTTAATAATTATCAATGGTCCTTTTTATATATATATATATATATATATAAAGGTGTTACGATATTATATTTAGATATATATGTATATAGATATAATGAATTATTTTAGTCATATGAGCAAATATTCTTATGCAATTATTTCCAATAGTTGATTAACTTCGCATTGTGCTTACGATTAGTTTTTTGAAAAACGTTAGTTGTCCAGACTATCTCTATCTTTCTCTCTTTAATCGTTCACCTAAGCGTCGCTATAACATTCACTCTCCATCCATCTACGTAACTTGCTGCTCCATATTTGAACTAATTTGTTGCTATGTGCGCAATACCTCACACACCATTGTATACATTAGAGTTCCCGGCTTTAAATAAAATACAGTATATGATAGTCAAGGTTTTAGTTTTAGCATTTTTTAAATTTTGATTACCGTGACATAGTAGCAATACAGTTATAACAAATAACAAAAGGTTCGATACTGTCTCTCTCCCCTAAAATATTCTGCATACGAGATGAGATGATGTATAGGTGAGGTAATGATTGGTCTGCTAATTATAAAAAGTTATATATTGAGTTTAGTTACTGAGACAAATTCTATGATTAAAATAGTGTTGAGTCAAATATATATAAATAGAATGGTTTTGGAACGAGGTTA
This sequence comes from Eudiplozoon nipponicum, assembly GCA_029291075.1. Classification (NCBI taxonomy): domain Eukaryota; kingdom Metazoa; phylum Platyhelminthes; class Monogenea; order Mazocraeidea; family Diplozoidae; genus Eudiplozoon; species Eudiplozoon nipponicum. The sequence continues at coordinate 23,162 of JAQBSW010005720.1, read as the reverse complement.
CCACATTTGCTTAAATCTGCTATTGTGATCAGTGTTGTGTTGCCTGATGATGGTGCTGGAAAGTAGGCACCGAAACGTCGCCAGTAAACAAAGATGTGATAGAACCGCATTTCCAGTTGAAGTAAAAATGAGTCAACCCGATCAAAGACAAAACAAAATTGGAAATAGTGACAAATCGGATCTTTGTGTAACTGCCCGTGTACAGCTATTACCCGCGTACGCAAAACGCGGCATTGATAACCTGAATGCTTACACACCGCAAAATATTGAGTTCAATAATTCATGCGTAATTTGTTTTGTACTAATGCTCCAACAAAGGATAATTCTTTATAGATTTCTGTATGCCTGTTGCACGAAAGCATATCAGACCAAAGATTAAAGCTTATAAGTAAAATATAATTTTAATTACAATGATATATCTACTTGAAAAAGAGTCCGTTATACTAACAATGTGGAAGTAAGCCTGTAATAGAAAATAGCATTTGAGCAAATTTTACTAATTATCTCGTCTACAGTAGACATACTCTTAACGAGTAAATAGTTGAAAATGAGAAATTTTACGTCCATATAGACACAAGCACATTTAAATCATTCCTCAGCATAATTCTAATTTATTTCTGAATGTATTTATATTTCAATAAGTGTTTTGGCGAAGAGCTAATATCTCCGATCCTACTTTGATAGTTTAAATTCTATTTAATTTTTTTAATGGTAAAAACAAGCATAATCAAAAGAAAGCCAATTAATGGAATAATTTTCCGACCAAAAATAATCGTCAAAAAACTGTTTTCGCGGACATAATTTCAAATTATAGAAATGACATTTTACATATCATTCTATTGGAAAATATTGGAATGAATTCACTTTTTTTCTTTTACGTAGGCAAGAACTATGTATCATACCAAATTGTATTCAGACTTGAGAAAATGTTAATTTGTAAAGCAATTATAACAAAAATACATAAAATCAATAAGCATTATAAGTAATATAATTAATGTTATTTTATTTCCCAGGTAAACTTACTTGACCAATGCAAAATTTTGATAGTCTACGCAAAAATTTCCTGAACCATGCATCAGCTAGGAGCTCGAATTTTGGATCGTTAGCTTCGCCCAACAGGAAAGGAATGTCCGTGCTAATGGAATGTAACAGTGCCAACTCGATTCGACTGTCATTATTTTCGGCTCGCATCTCAGTAGCTTGTCTAGACGGTAGTTCGACACCGAAGAAATCTTCATCAATATCGAGAATAAGAGGTGTTGACTCAAATTGCTGCATATTATGGGGTGAAGCCTTTGCACCCATCCGTTTAAGAGTTTTACCAAGGAGCTCTTTAGAATTGCCTAAGCTTTCAACATAAAATTCGGAATGCCATTTAACATCGCATTCATTTTCTGGCACAGTGATCTCTCTCGTATTCTCATAGTTGGTAACGGTGCAAATCCGCGATTTGTTAGTTTGTGCCGCGTTTTCGCAAGTGCAATACATTAGTCGTCTATCACTAACATCTGACTGGTTAGTGTATGTACCAACTCCAAAGTATGGTTGACTATACGCAGTCTGATTTATCCAATCCGGAAAAAGCCAGTAAACTGAGTAGATAAGACCGCTGATTATTGAACTCTAGTAAAATATGTTTGCGAAAATTTATAAAAATATCAAGCGGTGGAGTTGAAACAGAGCACAAAAAAAGTATAAAAGAAACTATAAACGCTTGTTAGTACACAAATATCAATGTTTTGTTAATTTCCAATTTCGCTGACAACAGCTTGGAGCGATAATTTAGTAACTTGATTAAGAACGATCTTCACTTGCTATTATTATTGTTGACATAACTATCTAACTGCATTAGTCTTAATGAATTAGACTTTGATAGACTTCCTAAAACGCGAAAATATTTATTTGTTTCCAGTCAAAATGGTCCCATCAACTGTCAATTTATTGTTAGCAATTGATTTACCTGTTTCTCCTTAAAATATAAGTTTTTTAGATATTATTTTACACCACGCTGATTTATCTAAATTGAATGTCAATTTGATGACAACTTAATAAGATTGAAGATCGGTGGACCAACAAATTGGTTAAATTAATGAAACGCAAAATTTAATAGGTCAAAATACTTAATTATAAGATCGCAATCCTAAATTTAAACAAAATAAAATTCTTAAAAACACTGAAAACCCACTGAATGGTTTTGCCTAATTAGGACGAGCAGAAGGATTTTGTATTTATTGCATAAATCATCAAATAGTGTAGAAAAGCTCAACTAGTTTCATTAAGATCATAAAGGGAAGAAGCTCAACTCTATTGAGCTGACGAAGGCATCTATATTCTAAGAATTTTTTACTCATTGCATTGTGGTTGGACGAAGTCATTGGTATCGCTGATGATTCCGCGCTGATTTGCCTTATAATTTATTTTCCATAATAACCAATTGTGGGAGTGGAATCAGAGCCAATACCAGCTGTAGTACATTTTGATAAATACAGATGATTGTGAAAGCACAATCAACTAGATTTAACCGAACAACAAACCAATTAATGTTGTACCTCCTTTATGTAAAAATATACGACAAAACCTGTTGAAGCAATAAAGTAGCTTATCCAACCTGTCTCTAGCAAGTAGCCATAAAGCTCAAAATACATATGAATCAAAGTAAATCCGTGTTACCAAAACCTATAGCAAATATATACATATATAGAAAAAAATTCAAGGCAAAGGTGAATTCAAATTATTCTTAAAATTATAAAATAACGTTTGTAAACATGAAAATAATTTTAAAAGATAATTCTAAATCATCGTAGGAGTAACCGCTTCCTTCTTCAAATACAGTCGAAAGCAAAGATTGAGACTCAAAATACAATTATTCTTCTCGTTACCTGCATCCACAATTTTGATGATGATGGTTTAGGTTGTGTTAATTTCTTTTTTAATCGCTTATTGAACAAGAGCCATTGTATTACATATAAATCGTTTTGTAGATACCAGTTGCATATACAGTCTTCTTAGTTTGTTTCGTTTTACAACATATAAGTCTATACATTCCGTCTGTGGAATGCATTATGAATATGCCATTGTCAATTATCCCATTGAAGCTACACATTCTTCCATATAATGGTGTCAGACCATGACCATTTTATTTTTCTTAAATGTGCACAGACGTTAACGGTTGTGGTCAGTTTGTTCTTTTGATATTTAAACACTAAAATCGCAACAATTTAACAGAGCATCTGCAAAGGTTGAGATAAATAAAAATAGATATTTTTAAACTCACATATCGTATACCTTCTTATCACCAAGATTGACATATTTCACAATAATTAACCAATACACGTACGTATTTGTCATGCTTGACCATAATAACCAAGTTAAAACGTATGTCTTATTGACGATTTCCCTATCTCAAGAAGCTCCTGAATTAATCATGAATTTCATTTCGTCCGCAAAATTGGTCTCAAATGACCTCTCGAGAATTAACAATAAATGACTTAGCATCAACTGTTTTTCATCATCACAACATTTTGAACTGTTACATTAAATTGATCATCCTAGTTTTAACGTCCATCTTTGTAAAATACAATGCAGACTTTGATTATAAGCCCGTAAGTGACAAGCAAATTTGTAACTACTAACTTTCACCATATCTAACATCAATACGCATATTCTAGGCCCTGCATCTAGCAAACTGTGTAATCTAGATGTACCATTTTATACATCGACCATACCTTTATTTATTTTACCTATGTCGTATTATAAAGTCCTGCCAAACAGTGTTTTTGTTATATGCTGTTGGAACAAACAAAGACTATCGCATGAAACCTTCTAAATCGGATCCTTTAAGCAATCGGCTTGGCTCCAACTGAAAAATCTCGCAGCTCATTTTATCCGTCGTATCATCTAACTATATATGCTTTAATATGTCGGACAAAATATCATTAAGTAATTAATGTTTCTTGAGATCAAAGCAGCAGTCAAGCCGGGTCGAATAACATTGATGATAAGTTAAATTAATTTTTTAAACTCTACAGATAATAATTGAAGGAAACTTGAGATACAGATGTCGCGTTTCTCCAAATTTAAATTCCCATAAATATTTGTTTTAAAATATTGTAGAAAAGCAACCACAAAAAAATTACACGCTGCATATACAACACGTAGATGAAAAAATAAAAAAGTAAATAGTTTTATAATCACCGGAAATATGCATACACACGATCCATAGCAATATTTAGTTCGGCAGGCCTGAATATTCTCGATCTTTTAACCAGTTTCACATTATAATAATGCCGTACGTGCTAGAGTTACGAAAAGCATCGAAATTGCAATAGAAAATTATTTTTTGGCCCCCACAGTAAACACCATTCGTTGTTTCGCTAAATCTGTACAGTTAAAAGAAATAAATGCCGTTGACCTTAATAAAGCACCATCGAATTTTTTTGAACTATTAACGACATAGAATTCAGTACAATATTTTCTGCTATTACCAAATAAAAAGCAGAATTACTAACAGCAAAATCGATGTTCATAAACACAAACTGCAGATTTTGTCTACAACAAAAAAGAGCTACAACGGACAGTGAAGCTAAATGATCGAATAAACCAGGTTACATGTCGTAATCACTCGAGGATCGAGAACGGCAGCTAAACGGCTATTGGACGTAAGATATTGCAAGTTCTGCTTCGATGCGCAATGTATATTGTCGCAAGTCTCATCTAACATTTAGAGTTAATTTAATATGAATAAGATGTCGGACATAAGCGTGGTAGTCATCGCTCTCTCACTGTTACCTTTAGAAATAACATGACCTGTCATTTCTATGTTTTCTTTCTGAAAGATTTAAAAATCTAGGCGTTGACCGTGTGAATACCACTTCCTGGTCAGCATCACAACGAAATGCGCGAAAATCAAAACCAAATTTCCATTTAAAAAAATAGTTTTCAGCGTTTAATTCGTTGACTGTTTATGATAAATTAATTAATGGATTAGTTTTATTAGTTTATATAGATGGTTGTTAATTTTCTGACATTAAACAGTAATCTATATTATTGCTCGATTATAAGAAAAATGCAAAACGCATATAATTATATTCGAATAGCTTAATTTACGTATAACTAAATAATGCTTACGCGAAATGTAACATTTTCTCTCAATCAGATTCTCTTGCACTCTTAAGCTTCTTCTGACACAACACTACACTTTAAATTTTTGTTTGGAATTTCAAATTTTATAATATGGCTCCAGTGGAACGGTAACAGCGTCGCAGGTCAACACGAGTTTGAAGTTATCAGTAGAGGCTTATAGTGGAGCACGGCTCTCGGAGAACATTCGTAGTTTTCCACATCGAGTGGAAACCCTAGATTACTCAAGCAACGACAACAATCAACAAATCAGACACTGGAAAGCTCAATGTTATATCTAAATTCAATATTTGCCAATACATGCATCATTTTTGCAAGTTAGCATTTGGCAGAGCTATGCTTGATTTAGCAAAAAAACATACAACCAGATGGCATATTTCACGAGTCAAATTTAAATTAAGGAGAATTACTTAACTTTCATAAATAAAATGCTTAAACATTACTTCCTTTTTTTAAAAAATACAAGAATGGATGTTTTACTTATGTACGAAGCATGAAACTTGCGTGCTATTTCAAATACTTGACAGCTCCAACAGTGCATAAGATAAATATGCCCAAAATGGACAGTTTTTGTCCTAAAGAAAATCATCTTGAACTACGACAGCCGTATGAAAACAAAAACAGCAAATCATAAATTAGCTTAATAAAATGCACTGTAAAAATTTTGTAATCGATTACAAAGACATTTGAATTTTTAAATTAAAACCTTAACTGTTTGCAAAACAAATCCAATTTATTGGAGGAGTGCGAGAAAAACGTTTGAACTATAAAAAAAATATATTTGGCGGGAATAAATAATGGCAGGATCATCCTTTTTATAAATTAGTAAAGGATTTTAAGAGAAACATTCCTAATACCTAAGTGGTGTATTTTCAAATTTCATTTACCTTAAAAGTCATATATTTCTGTACATTTCCTTTTTGATGTTTTAATTATATTTATCTTATAAACACGCTTGCTGCCAATGTATAATACAGCAGCCGTTAATAACAAAAATAAATGAAGAGTGTGATTGACCATATATTTTTTTTATTAAATAAAGAAACACATACCACGATAAATTGGTCATTAGTTGCCATCAATGAAGAAATTTCCTTTTCATTTTCCGGAGGTCGACCTTCGGGAATGCTTAAGAGACGACTTGGATGAGACATATCACTGTGTGCATCAATATGAATCTGAAAATTTACACGAAGAATTAAAAATACAAACGAAATACTTCGAGTAAAGTTTTCGGTTAAAATAATAGAATATGTGCACATGTATACGCAAGAAGAGAAATTACAAAGAAATAAAAGAGTATGAGATTTGAAATAAATTAAATTGTAGTAACATGCCAGAATTATATATATATATATATATATATATATATATATATATATATATATATATATATATATATATATATCATAAAGTACGACATTCGTGTACATTATACCATGTTGGAAATACTATTTCCTATTAGCATTTGCATTAAACAACTGAATCATTTTAATTTTGTAAACAAATTTAGCCTAAATTTAACTTTTCTAGTAAAGAATGACATATAAGCGAAGTAATTAAAAATAATCACTACTGTTTTGACGCACTACTTTTGATTCATCTACCTAAAATCATATAACTTATCATAGCTTTTATTTTAAATATTTCCCTAAAAACCCAATATGCTAATAACTCATTTTATATTATTCTGGGTGGTCTACAACAATTTTTCTTATTTGTCGTTTATTCGACAGAAAATTTGTTATGGAAAGCATCATTAATCTATGCATGTATTTTAAAAATCGGATAAATATAGATTGTGAGCAATCTGCAAATATACTTTATTTCGAAATACCATGAAAAATATATTCATTTTAAACAATGGTAACAAAATGAAGTACATTAATTTACTTCTAAGCAATTATTAAATGCCAATGAACAACTGAATTTCAACTATTTAACTTACAACATTCATTTGCGTGCGATTGTTTGAGTAGAATAAATCGATCCAATACGGTATAACTAAACAAATGGGGAAAAAAATTTTAATGTTCATAGTTAATTGAAATTGCAATCCTGACGATTTAAGTCGTCTTAAATTTTTACACGATGAAGAAGAACAATTTGACTGCAACAAATATCACATTATTGCTTCTGTAAGAAATATTGTTAAACCAAGCACACAACGTGTAAAATTTTAATCTATGTTGCGTACTATAAACATCAATCCTATTATATGCACATGCGTCCATATAAACTAAGCATTGGATAGAGTGGCAAAGGTGGTTCAAGTCGTAAATCGGTTTCGTTCTTATTAGCAACTCTTCAAGTACTGTCCGTTATTTACCGTGGACAGTGTTTGAACCGAGGCACGACTTCTTCGGGGTCCCTAACTTTTCACTGCGCTACAGTACTGCGCAATTCACACAATTTTTTTAAAGTTGTATGCTACAGTATTTTTGGTTAGCTTCCTCTTCAGATTTAAAGTTACAGCTAGCAAACGAAATCTCTAATTATAGAACAGATACCACGCCACCTTTGAAGCTTATTACTCAAAAAACTTAATAAATGAATATAATAACTTATTCCGACTCTACTAAATGACGAACAATGTCATAGTTTTTAACATGTCCATGCTTATACGCATTTATATAATTAAATAAACGTTGGTTGCGCGGAAGTAGTTAATAATTACTTTTAATGAAGTTTGCGATATTAATATAAACACCTGACCCAGCATGTATATGCATTTGTCAATGTGAACTAAGCGTTGTATAGTGTAGAAAAGGCAATTCATCTAGTAGTCGGGTTTCGTCCTCATTTGGAATTCATCACGTACTGTCCAGAATTTTCCGCGGACAGGGTTCGAGCCTGAGTAAATCTGCTTCGGAATCTGGCGTTCTAATCACTGAGCCACCCTACCGCACACTAAGTACAATTATCAGTTGTATTCAGTGGAATATTTCTTGGTTAGCTTTTCCTTAAGTTGGAGCCTATATTGCATCCTTCTAGATCTAAAGTCATTATAGTACGGACACCACGACCCATAGGGAAGTAGTAATTATTTGAACATTTATACAATTAAATAAATGCTGGTTGCACGGGCGCTGATAAAAATTACTTCTAATCAATGCAACGGTCTTGATAAGAACGCCTAACCTATTATTTACATACATTTGTCAGCACTTTCTACACTATAAAATGCTTAGTTTATACTGGCAAATGCATGTACATAATAGGCCATATGTTTATATCAAAATCCCAAACTTAATTTAAAGTAAATGTTATCAGCGCCCGCGCAACCAACATTTATTTAATCATATAAATGTTCAAATAAGAAACACTTCCCCATGTAGTATGGTCTCTGTTCTATAATGGCAGATTGTGGATGGTTAGTGGGAATTTTAGGTCTAAAAGGACGCAATATAGATTCCATCTGAAGGAAAAGATAGCAAAGAAACATTAGTTAGTACACAACTGAAAATTGTGTGTAGTGTGCGTCAGAGTGGCTCCGCATTTAGTGCACCAGATTCAAAAGCAGAAGTGCCCAGTTTCGAGTCCTGTCCGAGGCAGATTCTGAACAGTTCATGATGAGTTACAAATAAAACTGAAATCGGTCTACTGGATAAATTTCCTATTATACACTGTACAATGCATCCTTTAAATTGACAAATGTATGTATATAATGGGTCAGTTACTTACTTTACTTTACTGCGGCTGACTCCTTTTGGAGGATAAGCCGGCTCCATGACATTTCATGGAGTTTCTTGGGAATTTGGTACAAGTGGTGTCCCCTCATCACTCGGCTTTTTGATCGAGGACGCACCTCTAGCCTTTGCACATCCAAGCGCAGTCTGCAAGGCAGCAGTAAGTTGCATGGTTGCCGGTGGCTGTTGAGAGCTCATTCGCCATTCGGAAGTACGGGGTACTGTCCAGGAGTCCATGTAATCCTGTGGCTGTTGAACCCTTTTGTGGCGGGGAACACACGCCGAGTCATGGTGCCGTCGTCGGGCTCATGTGGTATTTTATAGGAGATCCGATTGCCGGTCGGAAATCCGTCACGCCCTAGTGACACCCTCGCCAGAGCCCCGTTAGCCCATGTACGATCGGCCATCGAGACATGGTTGACACCGTCGTACCACGTTGAGGAGGGGATGGACCTTAACTGCAATATATTGAATTGAATGATATCATGCTTACCGCGAAATGTGATAACTGATATCGATGAAGGCCAGAGTGTATGGTTTAACTTGAGTAACAGGTGTTCGGAAATTGTTGTAATTCTCAATTTGGGTGAACTTTAGCATAAATTTACATCCATCAGGTTGGTATCATGTACCGACTCGGAAACCATAGTGTTAGTATCCGGTACTCATCGATTTCAAAAAAAGGTATGAGTTACTAACACAATAGCCATAGTGTTAGTATCCTTTACAGACTCGGTATATATATTATATAGTGTGAGTTAGCATTGAAGTCGTATTGTCGTTGACTTTAGATTATGTTAGCTTCACTATTACAGGTTTACACATTCGTCTAGGAGATTGTACCGTCCTATTATTCCACATTCTTCTACCAAATATATAGTGGTTAAAGGGCGTAATACCGGCTCCTACTGATGAGTCGCCAGTAAGCACGAAACGAATGTGCATGAGATTATACTTTCCGTTCATGCTGCCTTTGGTTTATCCTTCTGGTCACAACTGAACTAATTTGTTACTAGGTTCGCAAAACCTAATACATACTTGCATATATATTAGTTCTTCGCAACAAACACTATTTAACTGCAATATATTGAATTGAATGATATCATGCTTACCGCGAAATGTGATAACTGATATCGATGAAGGCCAGAGTGTATGGTTTAACTGGAGTAACAGGTGTTCGGAAATTGTTGTAATTCTCAATTTGGGTGAACTTTAGCATAAATTTATATCCATCAGGTTGGTATCATGTACCGACTCGGAAACCATAGTGTTAGTATCCGGTACTCATCGATTTCAAAAAAGGTATCAGTTACTAACACAATAGCCATAGTGTTAGTATCCTTTACAGACTCGGTATATATATTATATAGTGTGAGTTAGCATTGAAGTCGCATTGTCGTTGACTTTAGATTATGTTAGCTTCACTATTACAGGTTTACACATTCGTCTAGGAGATTGTACCGTCCTATTATTCCACATTCTTCTACCAAATATATAGTGGTTAAAGGGCGTAATACCGGCTCCTACTGATGAGTCGCCAGTAAGCACGAAACGAATGTGCATGAGATTATACTTTCCGTTCATGCTGCCTTTGGTTTATCCTTCTGGTCACAACTGAACTAATTTGTTACTAGGTTCGCAAAACCTAATACATACTATCACGGATAGGTGTTTATGTCAATCCATAGGGTTTGCTTATAGTTACTCTATAAATATCTCTTTAGTAGGGTACAGATATGTTCATGCAGGTTTTTGTGTGCATGGGGGAGGGCGTGACATGGATAACTTTTTGCATACATTTGAGTATAAAAGAATATAAATGAAGACCTGATATTATAGAATTAAAATAAATATAAATAGATCTGTCTTGAATGAGGATACGACATTTCCAACAAGTTGTTTTTTTCTGTGACTATGTTGTCAAGCCTGAAGGTGGGGCTGAAACTGATGTCCCGAAAATTAGGAAATAGGTTGGAAGATCTTGTTCCAGCGTCATTTTCAAACAAGCAGCTGATGAAGGGCTTCAAAATGAAGGAATAAGTGAGAACCCAACAATCAAGGACAAAAATCGGTGCACTTGTAAATGATTAGGGTTTAAGACTTTACCGGCCTACAAGTGCTTTCAAGGACAGCATCGCGCAATTTACCTCAACATTTAAGCATTACTTAAATCAGATTTGTATTACGGGCTCACGTGACCTATTTTAATGACTTGATTTACTTAAAATTGAAGAACTATCGAGTGTGAATTTCTACCAGTTAGTTTAGATCTCGCCAATTTTATAATAGAATAATCCATAGTCTCAGGATGCTTCAAACTTCCCGTTCTAAAACGATTCCTTTGTAATGATCGAACACAAAAAATATTGTACTAACATTCTGAATAGCAAAGTATGACAATTGATGATTTACATACATATATATATATATATATATATATATATATTTATATATTCATTGTACCCTTCCTGTGTGCAAAAACAAAAAGAAATTCTTATCCATATATAAGAAACATTTCTTTCGCATTGTCTTCACAAATATCTCCTAATGAACATATCTTTATATATAAATTGGAAAGCAAAACAAGATATAATTATGTGAACATAGAGAGAGTGTGAAAAACTGAAACCAATCAAATTGCGTGCGTCACATCCACTTCTGCTTACATATATCCGGCTGCAATTTGTTTATCCATAAGGCTTCGTATGTTGCTAGCTCCCTTTTGTTTTTGCATTTAGTAATTACTTTGAATGCTACAAGAATTGACAGGTTGGTTAGTCAAGATTCTAAAGAAAATGAATATAATAAAACAATTAACGATTTAATGTCTAATGTCTATCCCAGACCATTAATTGAATCAATTATTAAAAGGGGAATTAAGCAGAAACAGATGTCTTATTGGCCAGAAAAGAAAACAGTCTACCTAAACATCCCATTTAAGGGGGATGCAGTTTCCCGAATGGCACAAAAGAAAGTTGAAGCAGCATTAACACGCACATTTAATGCAGCCAAACTACGAGTGTTATTTAGGGTAACACACTTGCCTTTACCAGCAATCAAAGAGAAACAGCCGTTAATGTCGATATCAAATATTATTTACCAATATACATGCGCAAGTTGTCGATCAACTTACGTAGGCCGATCGACCAGACGGTTAATTACTCGAATGAGAGAACATTGCAACTTAAACGCCTGTTTTAAATCAAATGGTGAATACACGTCTGCTATTGCGCAACACATCATCGAAACATCGCACGCATGTTCTCCAGACGTAGCATTCAAAGTAATTACTAAATGCAAAAACAAAAGGGAGCTAGCCACATACGAAGCCTTATGGATAAACAAATTGCAGCCGGATTTATGTAAGCAGAAGAAGCACGTACAAGCATTGAGCTTGAACTGGATGTGACGCACGCAATTTGATTGGTTTCTGTTTTTCACACTCTCTCTATGTTCACATATTTCTATCTTGTTTTGCTTTCCAATTTATATATAAAGATATGTTCATTAGTAGATATTTGAGAAGACAATGCGAAAGAAACGTTTCTTATATCTGATAAAATTTCTTTTGTTTTTGCACACAGGAAGGGTAATGAATATATATATATATATATATATATATATATATATATATATATATATATATATATATATATAGGAACAAAACAACGTACTCCATGGAATAACATTTATTAATAAATCTTATTTCTACCAGTATCTACAGCCATTGTTCTGGATTCGTTAGTATATTCGTTCATCCAATCCCACTGTACATTTGTCGTAACCAATCTCCTCTTCGTTATGCTAGCCTTTGTTTTGCGCAATTTAGACCACTTCTTTTGCGTAACGTCATTTGGTGTGTCATCGCTTTCATTGTAATTGCGTCCGTAATTGATGTGTGTCGTATTTTGCGAAGCGTTGGCTATTTTTAAAGGCATGTCAGTTATGTCTTTGTTCCAGTCCAATTTAATTTCTTTTTGAATTATTTTCTGCACGTTTAAGCAGGGCTTCAGCTTATTAATTGCAATAGCTTCAAAAGCCAGAAGCATTTTCTCTGTTTTTGCCAGTTAGAGAACTGAAAAATTGTTACTACTAACAGCATGACCTGTGAGTAGTACATGCTCGCAAATTGCTGATTTTTGTGCAGGAGCTGCATCCCTCTTTAATAGTGTTTGAGGGAGATGCTGATTTATTCTAGTTTCGAGCCTCTTTTTTGATCTGCCGATGTACTGAGCGTTGCAGGTACATTGAAATTTGTATACAGACAAAGGTGTTGACGTCACAGATAGGCTATCTTTTTCATTCGTGGTCTAAATTGCGCAAAACAAAGGGTAGCATAACGAAGAGGAGATTGGTTACGAAAAATGAACAGTGGGATTGGATGAACGAATATACTAACGAATCCAGAACAATGGCTGTAGATACTGGTAGAAAAAAGATTTATTAATAAATTTTATTCCATGGAGTACGTTGTTTTGTTCTTACATTATATATATATATATATATATATATATATATATATATATGTATGTATATGTATATCCATATATGGCCTGGAGCGTAATGCGCGCTCCTATTAACATGTAGCAATTAATAAATGGCATGCGTCATATATATTAAACCTATTAATTGTTACAATGGCACATCGTCTTGGTCCAGGTTCAACTAACTTTTAATTAGTTTTGATAAGTTGTTCGACGAATGGCTAAATGCAATGAAATATGTGTTTAATTCAAGCTCGCAAACTTGATTTAAATAATTATTACCACAACCCGTGCAATCATTGATTGTTTAATTTTATTAAGATATATCTTGTCTAGTTTATGCATACACGTATGTTAGGTCTTCGACGGCAAGTATATGTAAATTTTTGCTTAGTTTTCAATATATAAAGTAATAATAGCAAAACTATGCGAACGAGTCCCGGCCATCTTATACTGCTAAACCAAAACAGGTATTACAGTTTCTGTAAAGAAAAGTCAAATCAGATTTGATAATTTGAATAGAAGCCATAATAACTCAAAAGAGAATACAGCTTAGCCGCAATTTTTTTCCGTGCTTGCAGCATAATATATAGAGGTAGCCACTTTGGCCAAAAAAGTTGAACAAACTTGTAGTCCGCGGACCTATTTTGAAAGAAACTAAAATTAAACAGTCCAAAAGTACCCTTATTGAGTAAAACAAGAGCAACAGCTCAATGAAGAATGCAAGGCCACTGATTTATAAGCAACTAAAGAAATAACTATGTTTACCTTCATGATGCTCTTCAACAATAATGAGTAGCTTTTCCCAAGGAGACTCATTTTGGTTTCGAAAGTCGTTTTTTTCAGGCTCCGCCAAACGCTTAAGCTGATTTGAATTCAACACATAGTTCCCATACTTAAGCCAACGGATTTCAAATTCATGAACATAACGTCCTGTGAGGAAACCGTAGATCGACCGGAAATTTGAATACAGCAATACAGCATACAATGCGTAAAAGAGCAACGCAAAATACATCCTTGCCATTGGTGCGTAAAAGATAAATTAAAAAGATATGTAAAAAAGGATCTAGCAACTAATAATCAAATTAAAGTGTGGTCATAAAATAGAAGACCTTACAGAAAACCTGTAGTGAAACTTCGTTTATATAGGAAATTAAATAGCTTTAGTTTGTTTAAAAACGTTCAAGTCCTATCTAGATCCTTTATATTTAATTTTCACACGTGCGTGCTTATTAACTTTCGATGTCATTTTGAAAAACATACCAGCGATTTCCTACGCATACTTTTTAAACTTATACACACGTAATAAAAAAAAGTTGTAGAATTCATCGTCATACGTTGTCTGAACTCGTGATAACTTGGTGTAATATCGTAAAAAATTAATGATACATACTGAAACAAAGACATTGGATTAACCATCAAACTAATATCTAAACTACCAAATTAAAAAAAACAAAGTTTAACGCGTGGAGTGAAAAATGAAAATTGGAATCGTTGGATTCACATAGATATGTTCGTTTATGCATGGGACTAAATTTAACCTATCAAAATCATATAAATTCGAAATTTAAATCAACCTGACGATCGCATATCAGTCAAACGACATCATTAGTTTACAAAAAAGGAAAAGTTCAGGCAAAAGTTATGCCAAGTCGTTTGATATTAAAACTACACAATATGATGCAACATTCACTTAGAATTCACAACTTTTTGCATATGGAAGAAATAGAAAGCGGAAATAACTTTGCCGTAGATAAACATGATATGTTAGCTTTTTCATTTTCTTGATAATTGCTTTACATTTTACTGTACGGTTGAAACCTACATTAAATTAAATAAACAAATAATTATATTTTATAATAAAATGATAAATAAATAAAATGGATATTAGTTAGACCTAGTTAAACATAGTGAGAAGCATGTAATCGAAACTCTTGATATAATTATATGTATCGATCCATATCTTTAGATGATTCTAGATTCAAATTTTAACTAAATGATGTATCACCTTATATCAGTTACTGATACAATAGCCATAATTTTGGTATCCTTTATTAGGTTTGGTATATATATATATATATATATATATATATATATATATATATATATATATATATTATACAGTAATCTGGACAAAATGTCGTATTTTTTAAAACTATACTAAGTTAGATACACTACTGATGCTTTACACAATCGTATAGATTGTACTGTGGAATTTTGCCAATTCGTTACCAAAATATATAGTAGTTAAAGGGAGTAATCCCGGCTCCTACTGATGTGTTGCCAGTAAGCACGAAACGAACTTGTATGAGATTGTACTTATGTTCAAGTTGTCTTTGGTTTATCCTTCTGATGATATTTGATCTACTTTCTTACTAGGTGCGCAATACCTAATACACAATTACATATACATTAGTACTCAACCACAAATAGTATGCAATTGTTGATTATAATCAACGAAAAATTAAATGAACCGAAAAAAATTCCGTATAAATAATTTTTAATAAAATGATAAATAAACAAAATGGAAACTCATCAATCCCAGATAATCAGAGCGAGAAGCGTGCAATCGAACCTATTGATTTAAAGACATCTATATTTCCATATCACTAGTTGATTATGAACTTAAACTTTGATTTATTTATGTATCACATTATACAGATTACCATAATTTAATTCAAATTGCATTGGCGTCTGATATGGAGGGCAATAAAGAACAAAGGGAGGAATTAAATTGTTTAAATCAATTTTCACACGCGGCTTAACTTTTAAAAATCTTTATTTAAAATCTATGCTCGCAAGAAGTCCATATGTGATCAAGAACTTTTTAAGGAGATGTAGCTAGATGAAAGCTAATTGCCTTTCAGTCTCAAATGGTAATTATCTATATATTATTGCAAAGATGTAACAATTTGCAAGGTCGCCTTTTGTTCTCGCGACACGAAAATTCATTTAAATGGTGTTTTGCATTCTGCCCATACCTATTACAGTTATATAAACAAGGCATTGTTTGTTTTCTGCAAAGAATAAATTAAAATCAATTTCCATGCAAGCATTTAACAATTAAAACAATAAATTTAAACTGTGACCTACTGCACATGTGGATGTAATTGTTAAGCTAATTCAAGGTTGGGCTTTTAAATAAAAACAAACTACAATATGTTATTTACCAGATTAAAAACTTACAACTCGAGGAATTGTCATAACCAAAAAAATATTTAACAAGATGCAGTAATTAATTCTATGCAGCAGTATTAACATGAAGAGCAACCTAAAAATATTCCGTCGATGTTTAGCTTACCATTGTAGAAAACAATGATTTCCCGAATAAAAATAGCTTTAAGAACTTTCGTATACCACACTGCTCAATTAAAATGCTTTAACAAAAGTAAGCAAACAATCTTCTTAAACACATCACACAATAAAATACTAAATAAAGAATACTTATTTCACGGATATAATACTGTGAAGAATCTATTTTGAAACGCTAAGATATTCAAAGCTGTCACCACTAAAAATAATCCAAAAGTGGATAAAAATGAAGTTAACAAGTACAGTCAACTCAACATGCATAGACCAAACAAAAGTAATAAACCATGTAAAATGCTCGATTTAAAGCCTAAACGTACTAAATACCATAAAAATTATGCTTGAAAACTGCAACATCAACTTAATTTCATTCTAGTATGAAGCTAAAAGAATTGTAAATCAATTTTTAAATCCATGACGTCAAGGATGAACAAAATTGAGTAAATCTGCCTTTTTGAAAGTGAGAAGACTTAATTGGCATGATAATCAATAATTACTTGCACATTTCTATTATTCAAAATAATATATGCATGTTGCAGTTTAACCTGCGTTTGTTAGACTTTTTCCAATCTGTGCCGTCCGTAAAAAAATATTGAGACGTATCAGCAAGTGTAACTGACAAAGTTTTGCTATGCTATGCAGCTCGTTGAACAATGTATGACATTGATTTTTGTGTGATGCCCCATAATGCTGAATATGACCCTTTAAGATGTTTGAGAGCAAGTTCACGTTTGACAGTGAACTGATATAGCCATAACTCCAAAGAAGTCAAAACATGAATTCAAAAGCTACAATTTTAAAGCAAATCATATATCCTATGTCGTTCTAACTGATTTAAGGAGCAAATAAAACCATAACATATATTTAGTTCAGACAAGACGAAATTGGACAAAAAATTATTCCAAATCGTCTAAATAGGATAACCAGACAAGCATAATTTGGCAAATACGTTCTTTAAGCAGCGTAGCTTCGTTGTATGATGAGTTTCATATTCTTATCGTTTTTGGCGTCGCTTGACGATTTTAGCTCAATTTTCGGAGCTCATCATCAGAAAAGGCTTCATATTCACGCAAAATATGATAACAAAGATGAAAATTAATCGTGTGTAAAACGTTAGGAGACGAAAACACGTTAAATGTACAAAAATAAAGAAGTTGTAATTTGGCATAGTTCTAGGAAACCAACATAAAAATTTTAATTCACTAAAAATGGATTTTTTTCACTCACTTCTGGACTAATATTTATTTAATTAAATAAAAATTGGTTGCGCGGGCGGTGAAAAAATTATTTAAATAAAGCTTGCGCTCTTGATATAAATGCCTATCCCATTATGTACGTGCACATGTCATAGTAAGCTAAGAAGTGCATGATTTAGGAACGGAAATTCATCCAGGAGAACGGTTTCGTCATTCTGGACATCTTTCTATAGAAAATACCGTCCAATAGAAAAGCATTTGTGAAAACTAGTTTTAGCAAAATAAGAGCATTTTGTTGATCTCCAAAACTACTCCACATTACGATACGTCTAAATAGTGGTTTAGAAGCAAAACCTTTAATATTTAGGCCACAACACCTGATTAATTGCAGACTGAATTAGATATTGTGCGCCACACTTACGATTAACCGTTAGCCACCACATTTTATAGGTAATTATTAGCCTAATTATTTAATAAAATTCGTTGTGAATTTTGAGTGAAGTGAATGTTGTGAAGAGGTAGTGCAGTATATAATGGGAAAATTGCGTTCCGCTTTGGCTTTTACATATTTTGCAGCTGACAGATGATAGCATCCACCACCAAACTTACTCTACCTGGTGTAAAAGATAAGATACCACTTCAGTCTGCATCCAATTTTATTTATGAATGTAATTATTCCTGTGGGCAATATAATATTATATATATATATATATATATATATATATATATATATACTGATAGAAATAAGATTTATTAATAAATGTTATTCCATGGAGTACGTTGTTTGTTCTTAAGTATATATATATATATATATATATATATATATATATATATATATAAATATATATATATATATATATAAATTCATACGTACATACATGATTTATCATTTCTATTGAAGCGCTTACTGATCGGCCTGGTATACACTGGCCACTGTGCTGGATATACAATCAGAGACATCACGTCTATATGTTAAACCGAAACTGGAGAAATATGATACTGTTTTTAGCTGAGAATTAATAAATATACAATTGTGTATTAGGTGTTGCGCACCTCGTAAATTAGTTCAAATATGACCAAAATAATAAAGTCAGCATGAACGGAACGTATAATCTCGTGTACACTCGTTTTGTGCTTTCTGGCGGCTCATCAATAGGAGCCGTTTTTACGCCCTTACTCATTATATATTTGGGCGAGGAATGTGTAGGAAAATAGGACAGTACAATCCACTATACGAATGTGTAAACCTGCAATATTGAAGCTAACTTCGTACAAATTCTTCAACAATGCGACTTCAAAGCCAACGCACTATTTATAATATATACCAAGCCCGGTAAAGGGTAACAACACTATGGCTGTTGTTTGAGAACCTGTTACCAACAATTGCGTTTCCGTGAAGATCAATGTTGTAAACATGTACCATTTCGGCTATGACCATAAACAATGTTGTCTCACTATTACAAGAAATATGGTTGTGGGCGACATTCCACAATTAAGATTTGCGCAATCCGTGCTAATCAATGAATTTGGCCTATGTCTGACCACCTGCCCTGCCATAATTACTAAGGGCCGAAGTGAGTAGCAGTGTTACTTTTTTTGAAATGGCACGTACAGCTTCTCGATCACCTGAGAAGTATGTAGCATGGTTATTCAGGAAATTTTAGAACGTGTGGTTACGGAACATGCATCTACTATGGCAAAAGGCATGAAGAATTCGGGAACTTCGATAGTGCTCATGTGTCACAAAATAAAAGGATTAAAACGATTTAAAAGAAAATTACTGGAGCAATGAAAGCTGCGTTAGTCAAAATGCAGATCAGGTAATTTCAATTAATCCAGGTGCGCAAAAACACAACTCCTTCAAGAAACATTTAACATGGAATTATAGCAGCAATGCCGTTAAATGGTATAACAAATATACGTTATTGAAACAACAAATCGTGAGGCAAGTGTCAAATATTTCCTTTTTAAGTATTTGTTTAAAACATGATGTTATTCCTAAATGTTTTCGTTTTAAATTAAATTTTAAGTTAAATGCTTATGGCATGTCCCTTAAGCATGAGCTTTGTATAAATATTATAAAAACTTTGATTCGTGATTTAGTTAAACGTAAGATTATACTTATTAAGGAAAAAACTAAACTAAGATCGATGTTAACTTCTCTTTTGCACGCAGATGATTTTAAATGCATTGAGGATTTCAGTGATAAAGCCCGTAATAGAGAAATAAAAAGTAAGAATTAGACATGAAAAAAAATTAGCTGACTTGGGAATTTATAGACCCCAAGAAAGTGATAATTTAATCGGGAATAATAGAATAGTAAATCTATCAACATTAAATCTTAAGAAGAATCAAGTTGAACTACTTAACCGTGGTTTTAATATGGCTATTCCTAATGATAGATCGGTTAGAAACGAATTAATTACTGAGGCTGTCAAAACGGCAAAGCTTCTTTCGGATAATGATAGGGTGAAATTTGAATTAGACGTTGCCTCAATGGTTTTAACACACAAAGAGGATAAAGTTAAGCCTAATTATGAAATTAAACGTCTCAGAAAGGATTTAGTATCAAATAATGTTATATGTCTTAAGGCGGATAAAGGAGGAGCTACAGTTCTGATGAATCAATCTGATTATAACAATAAAATTATAGAACAGTTAAGTAATGCTGAAGTATACACTAAAATAACAAAAGACCCTACTGATAAGTTACAAGGGCAAGTAAAATTATTAATCAATAATATGATTGCTAATGAAGAATTGGATTCGACGCATGGTAACACTCTCATTCAAAGAGATACGGTTGCACCCAGAGTTTATGGTTTAGTTAAAGTGCATAAGCCGGGTAATCCTTTAATAATTATAGTCAATGTACAACACTCCCCAACATATAAAATTTCAAAGTTTTTGTGCCATAGAATAAGAAAATATTCCCATTTCTTAGAGCATACCTTGCTTAACTCATATCATTTGGTTGAAATTGTTGATGTGTACTAGATGAAAAGGATAGATTAGTAAGCTTAGATGTAGTATCTATCCGTCGTAAAGTCCATCCCCTCCTCAACGTGGTACGACGGTGTCAACCATGTCTCGATGGCCGATCGTGCATGGGCTAACGGGGCTATGGCGGTGGTGTCACCAGGGCGTGGTGGATTTCCGACCGGCAATCGGATCTCCTATAAAATACCACGAGCCCGACGACGGCACCATGACTCGGCGTGTGTTCCCCGCCACAAAAGGGTTCAACAGCCACAGGATTACATGGACTCCTGGACAGTACCCCGTACTTCCGAATGGCGAATGAGCTCCCAACAGCCACCGGCAACCATACAACTTACTGCTGCCTTGCAGACTGCGCTTGGATGTGCAAAGGCTAGAGGTGCGTCCTCGATCAAAAAGCCGAGTGATGAGGGGACACCACTTGTACCAAATTCCCAAGAAACTCCATGGAAATTGGAGCCGGCTTATCCTCCAAAAGGAGTCAGCCGCAGTAAAATAAAATAATAATGTAGCATCTATGTACACAAATATGCCGGTACCTGAAGCTCTGGATTGTTTTAGACGTTTCCTAGTTGATCACCCATTAATATTAGAAGGAAGCAAAATGACGTTAGGACACGTCATGGAGATGATGTGTATTTGTATGTCCTCCACTTATTTTAAATTTCGTAAGGAATTTTATAAACAAATTAGAGGAGTTTATATAATTAAACGAACATTGGTTGCGCGGGTGATGATAATACTATTAGTATCATACAGGTCTTGAGTAACATTGACGAGTTATTATATATGTCAGAGAAGAAGAATTGTATAGTGTAGAAAAGGCAATTCATCCAGTAGACCGGATTCGTCCTTATTGGGAACTCATCAAGTACTGGCCAGAATTTGCCAGGATAGCTCAGTGGTTAGAGCACCAGATTCCGAAGCAGACGTGCCCAGGTTCGTATCCTGTCCGCGGCAAATTCTGGCCAGTACTTGATGAGTTCCCAATAAGGACGAAACCGGTCTACTGGATGAATTGCCTTTTCTACACTATACAATTCTTAGTTTATACTGACATATGTAAGTAATTAATGGGTCAGGTGTTTATATCAAGACCGCAACCTTGATTATAGTAAATTCGAGGCGTTTCAATGGGACAACCTTTGTCGGTCCCAATAGCCAATATCTTTATGCATTATTTGGAAAATAATCTGTTGGATAAGACTCCATTGAAACCAAAACTGTACCTACGTTTCTTGGATGATATATTACTGATCTGGAACCATGGTGACAATAAATTGGTAAATTTCTTAAATTTAGCTAATCGAATGAGCGAACTACAATTTACCTTAGAAAGGGAATCGTCGGGTGAATTACCATTTTTAGATGTCAAATTAATTAGAAATGGTCTGAAATTGGGAAGAGATATTTATAGGAAGGATACTTATTCAGGAATCCTTCTTAATTTCAAGTCCAATCACCCGTTTCGTATGAAAGTCGGGATCTTAAAGTCATTAACATTAAGAAGTCTCAAGTTAACAGATATAAAGCATAGGAAGTTAGAATTAGACAGACTACGCGATATATTCAAGACTAATGGTTACCCTCCTCATTTAATAGATACAACAATGAGGGACATGGTGAAGAAATTTAATCCTAGTTTGAGATACATAAAAGCGGATAAGGAGAAGGAAGAGCGGAAGGTCATGGTATTACCGGACTCTATATTAAGTAGGAAATTGAAATCATTAGCTTTAAAACACAATATAAGGACCGTTTTAAAACAGCCCCTTACACTAGGCACTATACTCCCTAACCAAAAAGAAAAGATTGAACCCTTAGACACTTCAGGAGTGTATGAGATCCCATGCAATGATTGTAGTCTCAAGTATGTTGGTGAGACCATGCGTCCAATCAAAGTAAGAAGAGGTGAACATAAAACTGCGTGTAAGTATGGACATATTGCTAAATCAGATCTTGCTCGTCATGTAGTGGAGACTGGGCATACTATCGACTGGGAGGAATGCAAACGCATAGCAATATGTAGTCGTAATAGGGTGACGAGATTGATTAGGGAATCTATAGAAATTAAATCTAGATATAATATTATGAATGAAACAGCTGTTGAAAAATCTTTAGGTCCGATTTGGAATACTGCACTAGCTAGTGGAAGAAAAAGGCGATTGCATGAATTGGTAACGGAAGCTAGCTCCAGTAAAAGATTAAGAACATCAGATTAAGATTGACTAATTAGTGGGCTTTTATTCAAGAAATGAATAAACAATTATTATGAATATAGTCTTCTAAATTTCATCTTTAACTATTCATTTGATTTTAAAACAATTACTGATTTCAACCCTAAT